>MU227585.1:417958-454187 GCA_018584345.1 Thuja plicata | reverse complement strand
TGCAATTGTCTAGTCGAGTATGCATTTTATGGGATTAAATGACTTCTATTTTTTCCCATGGAATAGTTTAATTTCAGACACACCCTAATTAATTTCTGTAACTGCTTATGTCTAACTATTTTCAACTTAACTTCTTATGTCTAACTATTTTCGTTCACCAAGTATTTCAGTAGCCACATATTAATATTCTGCATCTATTTCAACTACTCCTCATAAATTTAGATCGATTTTATTGATTGAAATTGTGTAATGTCTTACTCGTTTCATTTGACTTGTTTATAGAGCAGATTGGTAGCAAGGTTGTTGTGTAGATGCGAAGCCATGCACAGAAGTTCTTCTATCTTTAAGCTTTAACCAAGATATTTATGTTTATATCTTTAAGCTTTAATCAACATATAAGTTCTTATATCTTATGTCTTTAAGCTTTAATCTAGATATTTATGTTTATCTCAAAATTAGTCCACGTAACCTCCTCGTAATGTATACAGAGGGAGACAAGCCTAGATTTGATACAATTACAAAAGTATAAACACAAATACACCTCTATCTCTGTTGAAACAAAATATTTAGTTAATTTATCATAAAAGATTTTACAAATGTTTCATTCATTACTTATGATTTAGTTTATTTTTATGTTGGCAATTCCTTTTACAAAGTAGTTTATGATTTAGTTTATTTTATGTTTGCAATTCTTTTTATGCAGTCGGATCTGGAACAGAAGCGCAGAGACGGACAAAACCCAGAAATCTTTTCCTTTTCTAAGTCAGGTCGACCTTGACCTCTTTGGTAGGGCACAATTGTACCCCAAAATGTTCAACCTTGACCTGCACTGCTTCGACGGAGATTATGTTCGTGAATCCTGAAAGTTGGCTGAAAAGGGTATTTGAATCTACTCTGTAATTGTCTCTCTTGTACCTTACCTACAAGAAAATGGTTTTGTTAGTTGGGGAAGGGTTTTCCTTGGTCAAACCCCAGTTTTGGAATTAACCTTAAAGTATAATTGAAATTGCATAAATAAACAAAGTAAATAAACAAATTCACCTTGCTTGTATAGAAACCCATGTGGAGGATTCGAATCCTTGAATCCAAAAGTATGTATTCACCAAATGAATGTGTAATGTAGAATGTAGGATGTAGGATGCCTCAAATCAATTGATTGTAGATCTTCAACACCAATCTTGAATGGATCTTGGAATAGGAAGAGTCTTGCATGGATGTGGATGGACAAATCTTCAACAACAGGGCTCCATAGAGCTTGAATCCTTCAATGGTTACCAATGGATCTCCTTGATGAATTGAATGCTTGAATGTCTTTGAATTCTTGAATGCTTGAGAGTAAATGCTTTCTTCAATAGATCATGCATAGATTTGTCTTAGATGATTCGTGTTTATGCTTGGTTTTTATTATGGTTAGAGAAAATGAGAGGAGAAGGCTTCCTTATATATGAATCTAGGGCACAATCTTCTAGAGAGGCCTACATAAGAGATTTAAATTCCAATAAGACCTATACCCTTCTAAGTGGACCTATATTAAAATATAATTTTAAGGATCATAGCCTCGAAGACCGAAATAGCGACCTGAAAGTAGGAATTAAATATTTTCGAAGCCCGACATACGGAAACCCCAGAAACATGAAATCTGGACCCTGGGTCAGGGTCAAGGTCAATCTTGACCTAGGTCAGGGTTAAGGTCGACCTTGACCCTGAGGTCAAGAATCTCAGGTCTGCAGTTCAGAATGCCAAAAATAGGTTGGAGAGAAGTGAAAAAGGGGGCAGAACAGGGGTAAAATCGAGATCCAAGTCAGAGACCCACTCAAGGCATTTGCCATGACCCCAAACCACTTACTCAGAGGGATAAACCATTCTAAAATGGAAGTGCTTCCATTTTCTGACTGTACATTTAGCCGCCACTTTAGCAAGAGTATGGACTCGATGAACACTCTTGGTAAAGGAGATCATAGAGAAAAGATAACCTTATTGAAATTAAAAGGGAAAAAGGAATCCTCAAGCCCCCAAGGAATTAATTCTTTATCAATTCTAAGAGCATGATAAGAGAGACATCACTAGTCAAAGAGAAAAAGAGAGAGGGTGTGATTACCTCGCCCAATGAGAACCTATGTCCCATTGTGAATCACACAAGAAAAAAGTGTAACTAGAAAGATGGATTTGAACCGTCTAGTGAATGTGGCTACTCACTAATCAACCCATCAATGTTTTACTCTTGGGAATATTCTACTCCAAAAGAGAAAAGCCAAAATACAGAGAGATCCATTCTTAAGGACACCTTCCGACCTTGAGGGATAAAAAATACTTGTATATTGAAACTGGAGGGATCAAGAGATCCTTGTAAATTGAAAATGGAGGGATCAAGAGATCCTAAAAGGTAAAAATCCATTCTTTAAGGAGTAGTCTCTAATCCATAAAGGGACAAAAAAGTTATAAGTTTTGAATTTGAAAATATTTTGGAAGTGCGTGTGTGCAAAAAGTGAGTAGAGTGTATGCCCCCACGTTAAAGTCATTGCTAACACTTTAACATGAGAAATGGCTTTAACAAAAACATAAACAACTCCACTGATTATGTTTCCACTACGAGATTCCCCCAAGCAAAGACAAATAAAGGGAAATACCACATAAACATATAGAGAACACATAAGGGATCTACCTACCGTGGGGTTAGTATGATCATAAGATAATATGTATATATAGATATGATATTATTGCAAATGAATTGACATCATTCCCCAAAGAAATTAGGACTACAATCACAATGGAGGAAATAAAATGCAAGAGTTACAAAGAAGAGTCTTTTCGGACCATAACATGGAGACCAAAAAGAATCAGTGCTACCATGTCGCAAATCCAAGCGGACTACACAAGGAATTTTTTTACAAACAATAGCACAAGTACAACATAACATGAAACAATATATACAAGAATAGAGATACATATAGAAGAATATTACAATGGGTTCGATTCCTTTATCACCTTGCACCAAAAAATTAACAAGGGTCGTATAAAAGAATCTAACAAATATATAGCAAATACATTACGAGAGAAGCATAATAGAACAGGCAAACACACTAAAAGGATGAGGATAAGCCAATCAAGCACATCACCTACTCTCCCAATCTTAGTTTATATCATTTAGGGAAGGTGGGAAACTTGCAAGAGGGACTATATCCAACAGGGTAGGAATAATAGTAAGTTCCAAACAAGGATCCTCTTGAGAATCACGATGTTCGATACTAGGTGTAATTATCATTTGTGTGGAAAGCACATGAGGTAAATCCATATCAAGATCAATAGTCTCATATAAATATCATTAGCAAATTAGTAGGATCATCCAGAGTATTTTATTCATCAAGATTAATTGAAATAGAATCTAAGATGTGAATAGAATCATCATAATCATTCATCTAAACCTCATTATTAACATTAACTTCCTCTAACACATCAGGCATAGGCTGGTCAAAAGAAGGTAAAGAATTTCCAAGAATAGAAGCATGGGTCCTAGCGTGAGCTCGACGCTTCTTACAATTCTCTTTGGCACATTTGTTACATTTTTTCTTGTTTGAAATATGTTGAGAGCTAGGAATAACAACAATGGGTTCCTTCACAGGTTCTATAGGAGGATGAGTAGGACTCTCACTAGGCTGAAAAGAATCACTAGGAACTTGATTAACAGAACTAGAAGCAATGGATAAAGGAGGTATGGAAGGCGTTGGAAAAATACCATGGTTAAGATCCATCAGAGGCATGCTTAACTCAAGAATCTTGTGATGTTTATAGACTTGATATGAGAGAAAAAGGTTATTAGGTTGAGAAGAACATGAAATAGGTAATGAAGGCCAAAAGAAGTCAAGGGTAGCACAATCCCTAGGCATAAAAGGTTGATATAAGATACGATTAATCGTCTTCACCTCTTCATTATGAATGAACTTAATGCACTTATGGATAGGAGAAGCAACAACACGTATGGAAGTCAACCAAGGAAAACCAAGATTAACTTGAAATTGATCAGAAGTAGGGACACCAACGAAGGTAGTGTCTACCACTTTACCATGAAGTTCAACAGTTAAGTTAATAAAACCAAATGATGGATAGCTAAAACCATTACAAGTTTGGATCCACACACCAGAAGTATCATAATAACCACGTTGTAAGTTCTTCATAAAAAGGTTTTCTTCAGTGATAAAATTTACTAATGAAGTAGGATCAACAAGACAAGAATGCGTAGGTATCTTAGCAATCCTAACATTAATGTAGAGGGGACCATCAAGAGATTTAATGGTCTCAGAATCATCAAAGGTGATTGAGAGTTCCCAAGGTCTTTTATCCTTAGGTTCTTTTGAAGGTTTAGTCTGAAGTTTCAGTTTAGGTTGAGGTGGAATTTGAAGTTGAGGTGGAGGTGAAGGATCTTGAACAATAGGTTGAGATGAAACAACACACTCCACATGGTTAACAATATGGGTGAGATCATCGATGATCTTTGAATCATAAACAATATACACAGAAGATGGTTGAGCAATGGTATTAGTATCGTGTGAAGGCAAAGGATTCATATAGATTTGGAGGTTTTGATTAGGAGGAGAGAAAAATTTGTTCCCACTACCATCAAAATCATCAATAGGTAAGGCATTAGAATCAATTAAATATTGAACCTTATTTTTTAGAGAATAACACTTCTCAGTATCATGGCCATTCTGATGATGGTATTGACAAATGGCTTTGGGATCAAAGGATTTTGATGCCATTGTAGTAGGAAGAAGAGGTTGAATAGGAGGTAAAGTAGTCATATTAGTAGTTAACAATTTACTCATAATAGAATGTAAAGATTTAGAAAGAGGAGTAAACGTATGATTTAAACGAAAAGAAGTGGATGCAGAAAAGGCTTTGTGAGATGCAACAACAACTTGATTAGTAACTGCATTTGCTTGTTTATTGATTTTGACATAGTTGTTAGGCTTCTGAAACTTGTTGGGATTAGGAGCAACATCACTCTCATCAACTGGAATAGGATCCATTGGAGTTTTTCTCTCAAATTGACTCACTTGTAATTGATAATGATGAAGCATTGCACAAAGTTGTTGAAAAGAGGTAAATTCAGTAAGCAAAATCTTATCTCTAATATCCTTTTGAAAATTTGAAATAAACATATGTTGAATATCAATATCAGGAACATGATAAGAAATCTGAGGATACAAATTCTTAAATCTACCAATAAATTCAGTCAATTTTTCCTTAGTATTATGTTTACAATGCATCAAATCAGTTAAGGAAACTTGTGGACCAATGTTATTTTGGAACTGTTGGATAAAGGTATTAGCAAGTTTTGGAAAATAATCAATAGAATAAGGAGGCAAGGAAAAATACCATTGCAAAGTCTTATCACGAAAATTTCTAGCAGACAACTTGGCTAAAATCCTATGGTCATGAGCATAGTCACTACAAAGGATTTGAAATGTTTTAACATGAGTGACAGGATCTCCCTTACTAGTGTAATTCTCAAGACGAGGCATATTGGCTTGCTGAGGGTCATGAGAACGAATAATGTCTAGGGATAAAGGTCTACCCATGTCACATGTAGGAATACTAAACTTGGATTGAGTTAAGAATGCAAGTTGTTGTTGTTAAGAGGACACAGTTTGAGCCAAACTAATAATTGAGGAATCATTAAAAGAAATAGGAGGCATATGAACAATAGGAACACTAGAAAAAGTGTAGGAACCAGTGGGAATGGAAGATACAACTAGTGGAACACTTGGTCCACCAAAGTTGGAAGAGGATTGGAATAAGCAAAAGGAACACTATGGTATGAAGGTTGTGAGGTAGGTAAAGATACTGGTGGAATATAAACAGGAAGAGATGGAGGTGGAAGATTTGAAGCTAGAGGATTGGAAAAAGTAAGAGATGTAGTCACTAAAGGAGGAGTATAAGTAGGATTTCTAGGTAAAGGAGCCGAAGAAGGTCCCACACTAGTGACGGGAGGAGTAAATCCTAAATTTTGAGCTTCTTGAGCTAAAGGTTGAACATTTAAATGCACACGATGAGTAATACCAGACAAGAGATTAACACCTTGATCACTATCACGAAGGAATTTCTTAAGAGCCTCTATAGCTTGAATAGAATCTTGATTATTATTTTCTTGAATAAGCCAATTTCCCATTTTATCAAGTTCAGTTGACAGTTTTTGGACTTGTTCAGGAGGAACTCTTAAAGCATCATCCTCATCATAAGATGAGTGAGAAGAGTTATGCTCCATAGAAGGATTGGAATCATGAGTGATCAAATTTTCATCTGGGATCCTAAGGAAAGGAGAGGAAGACTCAGGATCAAAGGAACCCATAAGTCTATGACTTCTTCTAACTAAGATATTGAAGGTAGGACTAGAGGTAGTAAAGCTCATACACCAATGCCATGTAAATGAACTAAACTAAGAAAATATAAATGCAAGAATATACAAGAAGGCTAATCTAATATGCATGAAAGATCTAACCTGAAATGTAAATCTAACACAAAAAAGAAAGAGTTGTTTATCGCGGGTTCAAAAAAATGAAAGATCTAAAATATAGATGGTCACCAAAAGGTAATACATAAAATGGTTGTTCATCAGAATGTGATATTAGAATAATGATGTGGGGTAGAAATTGAATGTGTTGTTATTATTATTGGATAATTTTTATTGTTGAGATAGTGGAGAAGGTAAGATTGTCCTCTTAATCCCAAATTTCACAAAGGAAAGATCCACTTTGATCAACCATAAGAAAATGGTTAATGCACAAATGCATGAATCAACCAGGAATAAGAAGGAAGAAGAAAGCCTTACAATCCTGAATAATGGATGAAGAGTATATAATAGATTTGAATTGATTAAAACCTTAATTGAAGACAAGTGCTAACCTTAGAATATAGAAGATCTAAGAAAGCCTGTTTTCTGATGTCTGTGTTGAGTTTCAGGAAATTCTACAACCTGATCTGGAACAGAAACGCAGAGATAGACAAAACCCATAAATCTTTTCCTTTTCTGAGTTAGGTCGAACTTGACCTTTTTGGCGGGGAACAATTGTAGCCCAAAATGTTTGACCTTGACCTACACTGCTCCGACAGAAATTCTGTTTGCGGATCCTGAAAGTTGGCCGAAAAGGGTATGCAAATCTGCTCTGTAATTTGATGTCCTGTACCTGTACCTGCAAGAAAAATGGTTTTGTTTGTTGGGGATTGGTTTGCCTTGGTCGAACCCCGGTTTTGGAATTAACCTTAAAGTATAATTGAAATTGCATAAATAAACAAAGTAAATAAACAAATTTACCTTGCTTGTATAGAAACCCTTGTGGAGGATTCAAATCCTTGGATCCACAAGTATGTATGCACCAAATAAATGTAGAATGTAGATTGTAGGATGTAGGATGCCAAAAATAGGCTAGAGAGAAGTGGAAAGGGGGGGAGAACAGGGGTAAAAGCCAGATCCAAGTCAGAGACCCACTTAAGGCGTTTGACATGACCCCAAACCACTTACTCGGAGGTCTAAACCACTCTAAAATGGAAGTGCTTCCATTTTCTGAATATACAGATAGATTATAGAATGAACTTGAAATTTTTTAAATATACAATTTAATAAAATTAATTAAAAGTTGTTTTAAATTGTCTAATTAACTTTTATAAATAATCTAATTAATTTTTAGATTTGATAATTTCTTCTCAATTTTTCTTACGCTATCTTTTAAACTTTAATTTAGAATTGCAAATTTTTTTTATGGGAGACTAAACAGTCAACTTTTAAATTAGGTATCTCCCAAATTTTGGTTATTCAATCTCAATTGATGCAAGTTAGATCAGGATTATTTTTTACTTGACCCTCTGTCTCAATTGAATTTTTAAATTGTAGATTGGATTAACTTTTACTAATTCAGACTATTAGATAAGCTATCTTTATGGTGGTAACTAAAGACTTCAAGGCAACATATAAAACTGTACAATTGACTTATAAACAATTGATGTAGATTTATTTGACCATTGAATATCTTTGAATACAAAAAAATACTAGAAAGTTGAAAATAGGAGAAGTGTTCATTTTTCAAAATAATTGAAGAAATCCTTCTCAAGTTTGATCAATTTTGTGTTTTGAATCCTTTTTAAAAATTGTGCGCTGAATTTAAGAATGATCATCAGAAAATATAATGTCATTACTTAAGACTGATCCAGGCTAAACTCTTCTAGTTTCATTAGTTCGTTAGAGTATGATCCAGGCTTGATATGAAACTTAAAAACCTAAGAGCATTTTCTAATGGGGTACAAAGGAATTTTTGCACAAGGCGTATTTCCTTTACCTTGTTAACTGTTTGATATTGCAGTTTATGGGGGAACAATGCTTGTTAGGGTATTGTCTTAGCGTGAATGCAATTGTCTAGTCGAGTATGCATTTTATGGGATTAAATGACTTCTATTTTTTCCCATGGAATAGTTTAATTTCAGACACACCCTAATTAATTTCTGTAACTGCTTATGTCTAACTATTTTCAACTTAACTTCTTATGTCTAACTATTTTCGTTCACCAAGTATTTCAGTAGCCACATATTAATATTCTGCATCTATTTCAACTACTCCTCATAAATTTAGATCGATTTTATTGATTGAAATTGTGTAATGTCTTACTCGTTTCATTTGACTTGTTTATAGAGCAGATTGGTAGCAAGGTTGTTGTGTAGATGCGAAGCCATGCACAGAAGTTCTTCTATCTTTAAGCTTTAACCAAGATATTTATGTTTATATCTTTAAGCTTTAATCAACATATAAGTTCTTATATCTTATGTCTTTAAGCTTTAATCTAGATATTTATGTTTATCTCAAAATTAGTCCACGTAACCTCCTCGTAATGTATACAGAGGGAGACAAGCCTAGATTTGATACAATTACAAAAGTATAAACACAAATACACCTCTATCTCTGTTGAAACAAAATATTTAGTTAATTTATCATAAAAGATTTTACAAATGTTTCATTCATTACTTATGATTTAGTTTATTTTTATGTTGGCAATTCTTCCTTTTACAAAGTAGTTTATGATTTAGTTTATTTTATGTTTGCAATTCTTTTTACGAAGTAGTTTACATTTGATTAAGATTAGTTGGAGTTAATAATTGAGTTATCATTTAAGTATATTGATCTTTTCTTACTATCTCAGTTTAAACAAAATATTGAATTGATTTATCTGAAAAGATTTTACTATTGTGTCATTTGTTACTTATAACTTAGTCTATTTTTATGTTTGTGATTCTTTTTACAATTCATTTTACAAGTTGGTTTAGGTTTGAAATTCAATTAGAATTAGGGTTGAAATTAATAATAGAGTTATCATTTAAGTATATTGATCTTCTTCTTGCTATCTCAGTTAAAACAAAATATTTCATTGATTTATGTGAAAAGATTTTACTATTGTTTCATTCATTACCTATAACTTAGTCTATTTTTATTTATTTTTAAATCTTTAAAATTCAATTAGAATTAGGGTTGGAGTTAAGAATGGAGTTATCCTTCAAATTGGTTTGAGTTAGAGTAGGGTCAATTAGGATTATGTTTTTGGTTAGGTAATGCTAAGATTTTTATTCAGATTAAATAAAATTACTAAAACAATTTAGACATCTCAAAAAGATATATCTGGGCCTCTTCTACATAGATTTCTTAAAATATAAGTATGCTAGTTTAAATTTATTTGTACTTTAGTCAAGTCATAACTGTTAATAGAAATCAAGGAAAGAGAACTCAATTTCAAATTTCAAATTTCAAATTTGAAAGTTTGAAGTTCATATTTACATGCATAGAAATGATTTAGTTCAACTATCTACTTTTAGATCCTAACAAGCACAATATAGAGATCCAAACATATCAAAGATCAAATTTAGATACAAGTGATGATGGAATCAATATTGGACGATGCCATTGTCAACTTTCATACAAAATAATTCATTTTAAGCACAGTAATTGGTAGATTGAAAGAAAACATAATCAGCAGAAATCTAAAACATTCAAAAAAGAAAGAGAACACATGCAATTTACACTATTACAAGTTTTAGCATTAATTATGACATAACCAATATAATTCTTTGGTCAGGAAATATGCTCTCTACTGTATCTTCTCAACTAAAACATATTGACAACAAATTTATATGGAAATGACTTTTTAATGTATATCCATACAATCTTTTGGATCCCTCATAACTGCATTTTCCTTCATAGGATTTTGTTCCACTTGCCATTACCAGTAATTGTTGTGCGTACTTCATTCCTTGATGTGCACTCTTGGTAGGAAAACCCTATAAATTTATTTTCAATGTATTGCCTTTGGACTCTGATTTTTTTTTCGTGAGAAACATTAGCCCCTTACTGTTTGACTCACAAATTTTAAGCTTAAAGGTTGACTTTGGTAGCATAATTTTAGAAGTCATGATTAGAATATATTTACAACCAGTTAATTCTAGATATAAAATCTATGTATTCTATTGTTATGGTACCCTGAGTTGTTTCTAACAACATTAAATTAGTAAGAGACCATAGGCGACGACATTGACATGTAAACGCAATATTGCTCCAAACACAGTTAAAATTTTATCCTAGCAATAATCAGTACTTAAGGACTTAATTAATAGACATGTTGCTTCCAAGATCTATTAAGCAATAAATAGTTGATTAGGTGCTATTATAACTGGGATAAATGTAATCCAAACATTGAGAATTTTAATATTAAAAATTCTTTTCAAGTATGAATCTTCCTATGATGAATTAATAAATTTACTATTTTCACCTATCTTGAGTATGACTATGGTATTAATTATACTTAAATGAGGGTTATAACTTACCATGTTTTTGATTAAGTAAAACAGGTTTTATAGGGTTCCTGAAACCTAGAACAAAGTAACAAGAGGTAACACTGTTAACAGAATAAAGTAGAGCGTAACAAAAGGCAAAATAGGCCAAAAAGCCAGAGCAAAAAACAAGCTAAGCATCTAAAACTACAGATTAAACCAGAGACGAAAAAAAAAGATAGAGAACCTCAAGAAAGGTCCACCAAAAGAGTGGCAGCCTCAGCCTCCATCAGCTCCATGTTGGCCACTGAGTCCTTGATTTTCTGGATATCCTTCTCCAGCTCCTTGTCCTTGGTCTTCTTGGTTCTAGCATGGGTTCTCTTGCCCAGACCTTGATCAGGCTCCTAGTCTGAATCCACAACCATTCTGGCCGCTTCCTTCCCTTTGATCTTTTCCTCCAGCTTGTCAATGTAAGTGTTAGTGTGCTCCTTGAACGCTTTCATGGTGTTGTAGCTTTGTTCTGCAATCTTCTTTAGGGTATCATCAACCATAGTCATATTATCCTCCATCTTCTTGACCCGGGTTCTCAGGTTACTTTGTTCCTCTACATCAATATCCATGTTGGCCTTGGTTGTACCCTTAACCCTATTTTTGAGGTCTTCCACCTCATGGAAAAGCCATTTAATAGTCCTATATTGGTCTAGCATGCTATTTTTGGTATTATTGAGTAGATTCATGTCAAACTCCCTAGTATTATTGCTGAGCACCACCATTGACGGGTCAATGAGCTCGTCCAACTCAATTCGGCCGCCCTCTCCCTCCAGGACCTTGGGGTTAATTATTTCTCTGGTTATTCCCATTTTTGTTGTCTTAACATTGAAGTCCCTCCAACCAATTATCATGCCCTTTTCTACCATATAACAACTAAACTCATTATCCTAGTCCTTCCCCATGTCATGAGTCTGTGGTGAAGGGTTGTTGTCCACAACAAGGGAAGCTCTACGATTGTTGTCCGCAGCAGGGGAAGCCCTGCGATTGTTATAACTTACCATGTTATTAATTTTGAAAATTTGATGATTTTTACTTATCTTTTATATTGGGTGTTTGATCAATAAAAGGTTACAATAAAATGTGGTTTAAATATTTTATATCCTTGAATACTATTGTAGCCTTTCATTTTTAGAAGGGCGTAAATGTGTTTAAAAGAACTAGTTGACTCCCTATGTGTTTACCATGTTCATATCTAAAATTATAAATACCATTAAATAATAAATGTTATAAATGAGCTAACTCATCTAGTCGAGGAACCAAGCTAATATCTGGAATAATGGGTTACACAATAAGGAAAATGAGACTAGAATGTTAACAATATTATTAGAACTAATGTTAGGGAGCTTATATCTTATATGAAGACACAAGCATAAAATTTTCCAATTACCTCAAGTGAGACTTTAAAATTATCTTGCATCGTATCAATCTTATGACTAGGTGGTATTTTTGACTTTTTAAGTGCAATAAACTTGATAGAGGAACCATCTTGGGAACCAGGGAAGTGTACTATAGTTGTGCTGGATGATTGTTGATATGTGTAAGGCAAAGAAACACCTATGTTGTAAGATCTATGTGGTTTTAAATACTTGTGATGCTGGAAACATTGGACATAGTATTATATTGAGATGATATTAGAATGTATGTAATCATTGAGCATTTATAAATTCTATTATAGGTGCAACTGGTGAAATAAGTTTATTTAAAGTCATTTTATCATCGTCTAAATACAACAAGAAGATCTACCATATATTTTTAGAATGGTATTTGGGCATGGTGAAAAGGATTTTATTATGATTACAAGATATCAGTTGACCCCTTACATATATGAACCTTCCTATTGAATATTTTGTATGAATTGCCAATCAAATTATTTTCCTATGGGTTGTAAAGAATTAGTTTAAATCTTTTTTTTTCTAACATATTTGTATGAACCAAGGGAACTTGATGTTGGGTAATAAGTCCAGCCCCTAGGTGGATAATGCAGACCTTGCATCATTAACGTTGGTTATGAATAATGAGGTGGAAATTATGGTCCAAGACCTCAATAATTTTGAAGGGAGTATTATGCAATGGGTTGATGAACTAAAAATTTGGTGTTATTAATCTAGGGAAAACTTTAGTCAAACCATAGATATGGTAACCCAAGTATAGGTTCTTTAGCAACCTATTGAGGAGAACTATGTATAACTTTGAACCGTTTGGAAGTGGGAACGTAGGTGGTCCTTGGGTGAAGGATACCCTCGTGACCTTGAATTTGTAGGAGGAGGGTCTTGGGGATGCGGGTTAACTCTAAGTATTGGGTTTGTTCCAAATCTATTCAACCTTCTCTCTTTTGTAGGCTTAAAAGGAGGCCATATTGTGATGGTTTTGTATCTGAATGTGTTATAATTATCCATGTTTTTTGCACCATGATTATCGCTATGTTTGAATTGTCGGGATATTTATTCAAAGACATGCAGTCATTAGACCGTTCTAATGATGGATGTTTGGGCGATTACAAGGGATTAGTCACAAATCACCTGGTTCACAGAGGTGAAGTTGCAAAGGATACCCTAGATATGATATGATAATAGATAGCAGGTTGTCATTGGACCGTCCCAATGGCAGATGCCTATAGCTATTTTTGTATCTTTTGGATTAGCCAACATTCACCTGGTGCACAGAGGTGAATGATTTTTACGACTTTACGAGATTTAATACGGTAATGGTTTTACTTGTAGTTTCGTTACCCTGTGGGCAACGGTAAATGACACTAACCTTGGTATTAGGAGGGTTCACTGGGAGTCACGTATAGCATGGGCGTGACCAATGTCAAGTGTTACCCACGATTGTGAAGAAGATAGTTGTCACGTACTGAAACTCAGAAGGACAAATTTCTCTTCAACAACTCCCTCCTATTTCCATGCCACACAAATAAAACATGCTGTTTTGATTTGATTCATTCACTAGATTAGGATACATGTGTAATTCCTTCATTTTTCAAAATAAGAGAAGTGTTGATTAATCAATGCGCTTAAACACCACTAGACGAATAGCTAGATCAGGAGTAAATGAATGAATGGAAAGACATCATAAGCGTAATGTTATGAAATATTTATAATAGTACGATCTCATGGTAATAAAATAAATTATTTACCTGTGACATTGTGGAGATATATTATGTTATATTTTTTTAAATAAAATTTATATAGAAGATTTGTAGATATATCATTTTTAATAGCATACACAAAAAAATATAAGAACAATATCTGTAGTGAAAAGAAAGTTGTCATTCCTTATAACTATTATTTTGGCTTTTGAATAGTAATGAAACATATATGTAGGATTGTTTATGAGATAAAACCACCTCAAAAATTACCAATACTTGTATACAAATGTCCAAATCTAAATCATTCTCTGGAATGTATAAATCAAAATGTATGGTAATTTATGACTAGTCTCTTAGCATTTTCACGAAATGGTAACTTATAGAGATTTGATATATTTAAAGATAGTTTAATAAAATTATTTTAAAAATATAGTAGTTGATTTGATTAATGATAGTGTAAGATCTAAATATAGATGGTCACCAAAATGTAATATATAAATTGGTTGTTCATCAGAATGTAATATTAGAATAATGATGTGGGGTAGAAATTGAATGTATTGTTATTATTATTGGATAAGTTGTATTGTTGAGATAGTGGAGAAGGTAAGATTGTCCTCTTAGCCCCAAATTTCACAAAAGAAAGATCCACTTTGATCAACCATAATAAAGTGGTTAATGCACAAATGCATCAATCAATCGGGAATAAGAAGAAAGAAGAAAGCCTTACAATCCCGAATAATGGAATAAGAAGAAAGCAGAAAGCCTTACTATCTTCACCCACTTCCACTATAACAGGGGACCCTCGCCTTGGAGTATCTTGAATTGAGGTGTCACCTTGTGTGCCCAAAGTGCTAGCTTTAACTGGTTGCTCTATTTTGCACTTTTAACAGGCTCAGCCCTAGAATTTACTGGGTCTGTAGAAACCACTTCTTCTGTGGAACCAATGATAGGAACCGATCCATCTCCGCATGTCTTGTCCAATGGAATCATATTTTCAGGAGGCTCATCACATCCACCTGCTGGTTGAGCTAACTCCTTGGATATGGTCAGAATAGTCATTGAAGATGATGCAGGAGTACTCCCGGTCACTTTTGTAGGAGTCTGTCGAGATGAAGGCTTCCTTTCCGACCTCTTCCTTTTGCTCGCCGTCCATTCGATCCACTGCTCTGTCCTTTTGTAGATCCCACCCATCAAGGTCTGCAAGTCATTAATGGATTGACCTAGCATGGGTTTAGAGCTTATAGGAAGGGGCTTAATCTTCTCTATGTATGTATCATCATACATATGCTGGCCATCATCTTCTATGCCTTCAACTGCAATCTTAAATTTTAACCTTTTTATTTGTTCAATAGTTAATCTTGCATAGAACCGATCTCTGCTTTCTAGATCATCCTTGCAGTTGGCCCAATAGTCTTCTATTTCATTGATGTGATGAATAGCGCGACCCATTTGTAAGTAATCTCGAGCATAGTTCACAGGATCATACTGCGGCCTTAGAACATCATATGTTTCCAATTGAAACTTCTTTGAGAATGCTTTCAAAACATTCTTCGCATCGGACCGGGACGTACAACTGTAGGCTCCAATAGTCATCAAAAAATCATAGCCTTTCTTCTGTGTGCCCACACAGAGTAGGTTCACCTGGACTGCTTGCCTCATCACCTCGACCAACATGATCATGTCATTGGGATACTTGGGAATCTTCAAAGGGAAATCATTGAATCCTGCAAGATGAATGTATGAGAAATTTGCAAAATTGGCTGATAAATGCCATGGCTTCCAGAGAAAATCTCCTTTATGGGAAACCTTGTAACTCCCTACACAGTCTCATTGTGAATGAATCATTCACTTTGAGATATTCAGTATAACTATTATGCAATTGCAAATAGGGGAAGAATTCATAACTCTCAACATCTTCCGGGAATTCTTCTAGCCTAGGAAGTCCTAGCCAAAGTTGAATTGTAGCTAAGATATATAATATAACTGAGGACATATAGAACTCATTCTGATGCTTAGCTCTATTTAGGAAATTTGAGAAGTTTTCACTTACCATGTGAGCCCAATCAATGAAATTATGTTAAGAGCAAATCACTTGAACCAAGAAGAAATGGTGTTCAACAAAATTAAGTGCATCGCTCTCACCTTTGATCCTATGAAGCAATACCAGGATATCCACAATTTCTAGCTTCAGGTTCATACCGTATAGTGTTTTGGGCAACTTGCCCTTGGCGCTCTTCAACTCCTAGAACCATGTCTTCATTATCTCCTTCTTCCACACAGTCTTCTTTGCTCCATACTCAGTAACTGCCTGATTGTATGTCATCTCTGAGTATTCTTCTTGCTCTGGAATATGAAGGGAATTTTGGATGGAGTCTCGGTCAATAGAGAGTAGCACCATGTCATCAGGAAAAATAATTTTCTCAGTGTCCGGATTGTAGTGGGATATGCATTCTCGAACCAACTATGGAGCTTGAATCACAATAGGAAAGCCGATAGCTTCGACTAACCCACTCTCCTTCAGCTTTTCTGTAACGGGATGTATCCTTTCAGCATTCAGCCTACTATGAAAGCTCTGCATATTGAAGAATCTCAAAGAGGTGTCCGTGATTTTTTGACAGTCAGAAGTGATGCCGTTTATCCCATCGAATCCCATAAATTTGGTAGCCATGCTTTGATTGATTTGAATCAGGAACTAGGAATCTATCTTAGGACTATGAAAGACAGGAACAATTATCTCCAGGGGTTTCAATTCAGACAATTCGTCAAACAAATGGTAGTTCCTATTTACTATACTTCACTGATTTTATAACTTCTAACTTATTACCGTTAATGACCGACTTCTCATGCCACACGAATGAAAAGACAAGCATTTATAAAAAAGTCTGGAATGAAGCAAAATGGATTTATTTGAATTAATTACTTTACCTCTACGGGCCATGAAGAAACATCTTTTCACTTTAGATAACTATAATGGTAACTTTCTGGAGATAGTAGATAATTACTTTTTCGCTTCTTCTTTGGGCGGAGAAATGTTTTTGGAGCACTCCCTACTCAGAAATCTGCCAAGGAGGAATCTTAGCCTGCTACAATGCTAAAATGATGTATGACGATTTTATTTTCTTGATTTATGCCTTAAGTCCCCTTACAGGTTGATTTTTCTTCATAAAGCTTGAGTATAACAATCTGGCAAAAAATGCATCTTACGGGTCAAAACCCGCTTGTTGGAATAGCGGAGAAGCTACTTTCTTCTTTTCTGCCGATAAGATTTGGTTTTTGATTCCTTTTCATTTGATCATTCTTCTGGCTCGTAGGGATTCATTTTGAATGCAATAATCTTTCTAGCCTCAATTACCTATCTTCCACTTCCACTGACCGCTGAGACTTTAAAAATTGTTGACTGCAGAAAAGGCATTCTATAGGTGATTATCCGCTAGGGAGAAGCCCAAGACCAATTTTCCGCCGATAAGAGAAAATGAAGTATCAAAGCTAAAGATTTCCAAATCACATAAGATCAATGTTAGAACTTTCTGAATTGTGACCTTTATTAGATTTGGGAGCTTAACCTACCCAATATGACATGATCCCGGATAAAACCCCCCGAATTACAAAGGAGAAGGTAATTTGGGAAAATATGATAAAGGTTTCCCTAGCCTAAAGGGAAAAAATAGACTTAGACACATGACTTACACAATGTTGTCAAGAACATTACTACACACTAAACATCCATTTTTCCTAAAGATATGCAGAACAAAAATGGGGCAACAACTGGCTCTTTCTGGGGACTTGGACATTCACATGTCCAAGCAAGGAACTCAAGTCTCTGGTTTTGCAAAGCTCAAATAAAAAGGCGGCTCACAAAAAAACTAAGGTAGAACATGGAAAGGAAACAAAGAAAGAAAACCAAAGGAAAACAAAAACGGGAACTAAATGTAACTATTGTACAATACAAGGGTTACCTATTCTAGATTCAGATTTGGTACAACTTCAAATCCTAACCATTATATGTCAGGGGAAGTGCTTCACAATATGGATAAGTCAATTTAAAATAATTCTTCTCAAATTCTTGATGAATCTTGAAAGACCCTTTCCACAGTGTCTCAAACTTTCCATGCATACCTTTCGGTGCCTTGCGTTTGTCCCATAGCAGTACCATATCTCCTTCCATAAATTTATGAGGCCTACTCCTTTTGTCAAACAAATTATTCACACACATTTGATGCTGTGTGATGTGATCTACCATATTCTCTCTTTCCTCTTCAAGATTTTTTAAATATAGGATCCTCTTTTCTAAACCATCTTCATATAGGTCATCTTCTACTGCTGTCCTTAATTTGCAAGTTTCCAATTCCAAAGGCAATGGAAGATTGGCCTCATTTCCATAGACCAGCTCAAAGGGGGAAACACCAGTAGCTCTTTTGAGGGTCACCCTATCAGCCCATAGTGCTTCATGGATTTTCTTATGCCAGGTTCTCTGATTATCTACCACGAGTTTCTTCATAATGTTTACCAAGTTCTTGTTGCTGGATTCAGCTTGACCATTTCCTTGTGGGAAATAGCTGGATGAGTGACTGACCATAATGCCATACTTATAACAAAATTCAGTAGTTTTGCAAGAATATAAATATGTGGCATTATCCATTACCAGCTTGATAGGTACCCCAAACCTTACCAGGACATTTTCTTTAATAAACTCACATACTACTTTAGATGTAGTTCTCTTAGTTGCTTTCACCTCCACCCATTTCGTGAAGTAGTCTGTTGTAGTGATTATATAGGTATGGGCTGCACTGGATGTGGGATTTATAGGGCCAATAAAATCAAGGGCCCACTGCTAGAAGGGACCTTCAATGATCACTGGTCTAAGGGCGAGAGCTGCTAGCTGTGGCTTTCCGGTAAACATTTTACACTTCTCACATCTTTCTACCCAATGGTATGCATCTTTGAAGATTCCCGACCAATAATAGCATTGTCTCAATATCTTGAATGCAGTAACCGATGAAGAGAAATGTCCCCCACAAGCTTCGTCATGGAAGACCTTCAACAATTTTTCCTATTGTTGTTTGTCTACACACCGGAGGAAAGTACCGTCTATCGACCTCTTATACAACCTATCCTCCCAAATAACATTTTTAGAGGCTTTCAAATTTAAATATCTCCTTTTCTTTAGAGTTAACCCTTCGGGGCATTCACCATACACCAGAAAATATATAATATTTTTGAACTAGGGGTCTTGCATACTTACTGCCAAAACCAATTGTGTCGCCTCAGGATCTTCATCCACTTGATTTTCCACTATTGCTTTATACAGTGAATTTCCTCTCTCCAACTTGGTTGGTTTGATTTCTATGTCATATTCCTATGTCTTAGCCACCCATGCTCCTCTTTTATTACATCCCATGTCTTGTTGAGTTAATACACTTTTTACTGCAATGTTAGGCACATATACAAGGGAGTGAGAGTGTAAAATATAGAATCTAAAATTCTTTAAAGCCTTTACTACTGCGAAAGCATGTTTCTTAGTCTGAGAGTATTTCAACTCATGATATTTCAAAGGTGTGCTCATAAAGGTGATAGGGGCTTGAACCCCTTCCTCATTTTCTTGCTTGAGAATAACTGACAAAGTATGCTCAGAGGAGTAACAATAAATTATGAAATCTTCCTTGTAATTTGGGTGACACAATACTGGAGCATTGGCTATGGCATTCTTAATATTTTTGAAGGCTTGTTTGCTAGGGTCATTCCATTTAAAATTTACATTCCCTTTCATCATATCCACTATACATTTAGTAATTTCTGAAAAATTTGGGACAAACCTTTTGAGAAAATTTACCCGACCAAAGAATGATTTTACTCCTGTCTTGTTTAATGGTAAGTTCAGTTGCTGGATTGCCCTAACCCTTTCTGGATTGATTCTTATACCTTCTTGAGAAACAATGTGTCCTAGTAATTTCCCTTCAGTTACACAAAAGACTGACTTCTTGGGATTTAAAGAAATCCCATCTTCTCTACACCTCTGCAACACTCTCCTTAAATATTTTATGTGATCTATTCTTTTTCTAGAAAACACCATAAGATCATCCCGATACATACCAATTATTTTATTTTTCATATCACTAAAGGAAAGATCCATACTTCTCTGAAAGGTAGCCCCGACGTTGATTAAACTAAATGGCATTCTATGGTAAGAGAAAGTACCCCATGGAGTAGTGAAGGCTGTCTTGTGTTGATCTTCTTTCTCCACCTCTATCTGGTTGTACCCTGAGAAGTCGTCCAACATGGACATAATTTTAGCTCTAGCCACAGTCTGCAACAAGTGGTCCATGTTGGGAAGAGCGTAATTATCTTTCAAAGAAGACTGATTAAGGTTTCTAAAGTCCACACAGATTTTTTTTTCTCCGTTTTTCTTTCTCACAGGCACTGTATTTTCTACCCAGGTTGAATGATGGATATGATATATGATCTTAGCCTTCAACATTTTATCAACTTCCTTAAATATCACATCAACAACCTTGGGTTTATAATTCCTTTCTTCCTCAGTACAACATTTCCCAATGTTGATCATCTTAGGGTCTTTCTCACTTCCAATGTTTATTCCTTCATATTTTCCAGTGGTAGGACCCCTCTCGATCCTCTTCTTTTTAAAAAAGGTATCATGCCTATTGAAAAGTTTTTTGAGTATAACCAAATGAGGAGGGATAATATTACCTTGCAATTAAATGATACCAAACTTATCTTTCCTCTCATTGTCATGACAATCTCCTTTATGACTACCAGGAGCATAGTTATGAAAGTCACCGTCGCTCTCTAAAAAGAGAAGGAGATTTCGATCACCTTCAAATACCTGCCAATCTTCCACATTGTGAGGTACAAACAGTCTATATACCACTTCTAATTGATATTTCTTATCGTTGAATTCTGGATGAGGGAGGAGCAATGAGGCTGATACTGCTAAGGAGTCTGCCTTAGAGTTCAACTCTCTTGGCATAGATTCAATAAAGAAGGCATCTAAGGTATCAATTTCATCCCATACCCTATTCCTCTAGTTTTTTAATCTATGATTATTCACAGAGTATTGGTTTTTAACTTGGCGCACAATTAACTTATCATCACCTCGAGTTCTTAAAATTTTCACACCTCTCTCTTTTGTAGCAATAATTCCTAGAAGTAGGGCCTCATACTCTGTTGTGTTATTGGTGTTCCTAAACTCCAATTTGTAATACATGGGATCACATTATCCATCTCTTGATATTAAGACTACGTCTGCACCAGATCCTTACGATGCACAACTACCATTGAACTCAAGAGTCCAAATTTGTGGTGATGTTTCTTCAGCAGAAGACTGATTTTTCACTTCTCCAAGTTTAGCTTCCGCATCATGATTATCTATGAATAACATGTACTTACCAAACTCTAATTCTTGGTACATAATTTGGGCTTTAGGGTCATCATATTTTAGTACTGTGAACTTTGCTTTCTCTTTAGGAACCAATTTTATCTTTTTTTTAGCTACTGGAATCAGATCTTAAGACCAATCCAGTTTTATTTCTCCTCCTAGATCTCTGCAAAAACTCCTACTTAACAAAAAACCATAACTAGCAGGTATATCAACAACCAATATAGTTAACAACATTCTCTTCTCAGGGTGTGCTGCTAAAGCCACTTGGGCATCTTTGATTTTCCAAATCAAAGGGACATCTTTAGCATCCATAGAGTAGCATCTACCATGGGCTTTGGTGAGAGTGAGACCTAAAGCCTTAGCTACAGTTGATGGCATCACATTGTCTGAGGCACCAACGTCTATTATGCAATTACTCAAATTGCAACCATTTATAAATAACGACACATAGAAAGGGTTAGGCTTTCGCCCAGGGGAAGTAGCCAAAATCGATGACTCTCCTTGTTTAAATAGACCCTCCAAAACAGACTCTTCTTCTACTGAAGCCATAATATTTGATTTAATTCTTGGGTCCCCCCTTTACAAAAGTTCACTAGTTTTTGCAACTCTATCGGATTAGATTTAAGATAATCTATGGGAGAAATCTGAATTCTCGAATCTTTACAGAGTTGAGTAATATCAAAAGAATTTTGTTCCTTACCTGGTTGCAAAGTTTTCACTCCTTGGTTGACATATTTAGAGCAAGAAATGGATGCCTCATTACCTCTTGGTGGAGGTGCAGAAATAGAGGCTTTATCTTTCTGATTCCGGGTTAATACTCCATAAGTTGTCCCATCTATAGTAGCATAACATGCCACATCTCATTCTGAATCTGATACATACTCAAAAAATAAGTTTTTAGAATCGCCATGTGAGCACGAATCCAATTCAGCTCCTGATACTCCATCATTCCATTCATCTATTTGATGCATCTTCCAGGCACAAGCTATGTCGGGGAAACTTTCACCATCATGATCTGTTGTTAGGTGAAAAGAACACATGTTTCCCCTTTTGGGAGGAGCTTCTATGGCTAGCCTTTGTGGAGGAGCGGTCAATTATAATGTTTTTCCATCAGTATTCCTCATATCACTGTTTCTTCTAGACTGATCTTGAAAATTACGCTGGTAAGGATTATTAAACCTGGGAAGTTGTCTTTTGAAAGTAATGAACTCATTAGACAATTTTTGGATCATCTCATCTGATGATGTGGTGTTGCTAGTACTGGCCTGAGTTTGTATCTCTCGTTTCCACTTCCTTGTCGAGATCATGTGATCTTCTAACTCTACAACATTCCTATGGTAAAGATCCAAATTGGCTGGGTTTGTCCTTAAATCATAGTTGATGTCAGGTGGCATAACACTTATAAAAAAGGTTTTCAAATTACCTGCAGTAGGCTGATTAACTACTGGGATATGTTTAACTAGCTTGTTAAATTTAGCAACAAAATCTCTCATGCTTATTGAAGGCTCTTTTTTGATAGAAGTCAATTGTGTTAACAGAGCATGCTTATCTTCAACATTTTTAAACCTTCTTTCGAAAGACATTCTCATGGAAGCCCAATCCGTGATATAAGATACATGCAAATGATAAAACCAATCTACTGCACCCTCAACTACAATAGATTATATGTTTGAAGTCATTTAGTTGATGATCAACCGAGTTACAGATGTGATGATATACATTAATCAGTTAATGTATTGTGATTGATGTTAACTTGTTTGAATATCATCGTGGTAACAAACATCTATTATGGATTGAAGATCTGGAATAAACAAAGTTTATGCTATCGGTAATTGAAGAATTTTGTATACATCGAGTCAAAACAAAGGACACTGAGCAAACACATTGTATACCAAGCGTAGTATTAACCGAGCAAGGTATCATTGACGCATCGTGGTATTTACCGAGTTATATAAACGGAAGGCCGACTAAAATGATGAGCTGGCATTTATTTATAATTTTGAGCTAATTGATAAGGTTTGTTATGTTGATCAAACGACTATGAAAATTCAAGATTGGATGAAGGCGATTGAAACATGTTTTTGACACAACTACCAAGGAAGGATTAAGCGGAAAAATCAATGATGGAGATCAAGCGGCAAAATCTAAGGATGGAAATTAAATGAGTTATGATGTCTATATAAGAGACAAGAGATTCATTATGAATCACATGTAAATAATGTGCATACATGCATATTGCTGAAGAGATTAACTTCATGCATGACTGATCAAACTAGTTGAAGACAAAACCAAGTATTTTTGCAGACAACATCGAGTGATAGAAAAGAGTATTTACTGAGCATAAAAGAGTACGAAGAATCAGAGGAAATGAAGTGATTATTGATCAGAGGTATTATGTACTTCAAATAGATCTGAAAATCTACAAATAGAGTTGTATTTGAGTCAGATCATTACTGTACCAGTTTAACCAGTGTTACATAAAAATCTCTTAACTAAGTAGGACTAAACACTCTTTATTATGACATTCAAGGAATGTTGATTGTTTTCTTGTTGACCCCATAGTGAATGATTGGTCAAGGGAGAACTGTTAGTGATAAATCCTCTAAACAAGTCACACCTAACAGTGTGCATTGATTGGTCAAGGGAGAACTGTTAGTGATAAATCCTCTAACCAGGTCACACCTAACAGTGTGCATTGTAACCTTTAACAGGGTTGGCTCTTCACTGAGCTCACTTCATAAGAGTGAATTATTTTGGGTTACTAGTCCCAGGTGTTTTTTTCCCTTAGAAAGGTTTCCCTGTTAAAAATCTATGTGTTAATGTGTATGGATGTGTTGGATTTTTTTTTTTTACACATTACTTTATATGCATTGATTGGTAATCACAGTATTGATTTACTACTACTCGGTAGATAAGTTTGAAATTGAGTTTGAGATTATAGTTGATATTTCACCTAGTTGATTTATATGTTTTAAATTGTTGTTATATACATCTGGGAGTGTTTGGGACTATAGGATAACTAGAACTAACTGATTCACCCCCCTCTTAGTTATCTAACAATTGGTATCAGAGCGTACAATCCTTAGAAGAAAAGTTTTCAAGGACTTAAGCTAAAGATCACAAGATGTATAAGAAATATGTGCCTAAGCTGAACAAGGACAACTTCTCAACATGGAAGAGCAGAATGAGACTATATCTATCAGGGATTGGAAATGATGTCACACAATACTTGGATATTGAGTTCACCTTACCTATTGGACCTTTTACTGTTGATCAACTAAGAAAGACATGAACACAATACTATGATGATAGAGCTCGCTTCTTCACTATCTAATGCTAAATTTGAGGATATCAAGACATGTACATCAACCAAGTAGATGTGGGACACACTTACACTAGTTCACGAAGGAGATGTAAATGTGCAAAGAGAAAAAGCTGAAAGTCTCAGAGGAAAGTTTGCTGACATGAGAATGAAAGAAGGAGAAAACATATCTCAGTACAATAATTGAATCAAGGAGGTTGTGAATGCTATTCGTCGAGCAGGTGGAGTTATTGATGAAGATACTATTATAAGTAAGATTCTTAGAACTTTATTGCCTATTTATGCTATTAGAGTCTGTAATACATGAAATGAGAGCAACATCTGGAAATAATATCATAATTTATAGTCTAGTCGGTAGACTGATTTCATTTGAGTTGAACAATTTTGACAATAGTATTGTTCCTACTGTTGAGTCTGCATTTATGTCATCTCTAAAAATTAGTAAATATGGGAACAAACACATGATAAATGATAGTGACAGTGACAGTGATGAGAGAGAACTTGATGAAATTGAAGCATTAATGGCCATAAGATTGCATAAAGGTAAAGGAAGATATAAAGGTAAACTACCTTTGGTATGCTTTAATTGTAAAGAAATTGGACACTTTGCTGCCAGAGGCCCTAACATGAAAAATGATGAAAGAAACAATGAAAGATCAAATGAAAGAAAGGATGATCGAGAATATAGAAGAAACTGACAGTATGATAGAAGAGGTAACCGAGATTACAAAGACAAAGGTAAGAAGGCATGTTACCTTGTTGAAAATAAAGATGAAGACACATACACAAACACAAACACAGATGAAGATATTGAGATAGTGTTTGTAGCTATGAAAGAAGATTCAAAAGAAGATGAAAGGTATGTTGAAACAACAATTATTTCTAAAGTTAGAAAGAATGATATTTGAGTTATTTATAGTGGATGTACTCATCATATGACTGAAGATAAAGAAAAATTTGAATTTCTTGAGCATTATAATGGTGGATCTGTTAGAATGGGAAATGATACACCCTGTCCACTGAAAGGAAAATGGACTATATTTCTAAACAAAATGATCAAATATGAGAATGCATATTGGGTGAAAGGAATTAATTATAATTTGTTGAGTGTTTCACAGTTAAATAACACAGGTCACCGAGTTGCATTTGAGAACATAAAATCTAAATCCATGATGAAGCAGGAAAGTTGATCGACACTGGAGAACAATCAAAAGGTAATCTATTTTATCTTGACATAGCTGAAACTACTTGTTTGATGACTATACATGAAGATGTGTGGTTGTGGCATAAGAGGCTATGTCATGTGAATTTTGAAAACATGGTTAAGATCAGTAAGAAAAGGAAAGTAAGAGGCTTACCGAGCATATCTAAACCTGACCATGTCATATGCAGGAATTGTTAAATGGGAAAAATGTCAAAATCTAGTTTTAAGAGTAAAATTTTTTCATCTAATGTTATTCTGGAACTGGTACATACTGACTTATGTGGACCTATAAGAGCACAAAGTTATTATGGTGACATATATACTTTATTTTATTTGTTGATGATTGTTCTAGAATGATGACTGTCATGTTATTAAAAGAAAAATCTGAAGCATTTAAGATGTTCAAATGGTACAAATCTAAAGTGGAAAAATAAAGTGGTAAAGAACTGAAATGTTTAAGATCAGACAGAGGAGGAGAATTTATTTATGATGATTTCACTAACTTCTGTAATGAGCATGAAATTAAGAGACATGTTTCTACACTGAGGACACCACAACAGAATGAGATTGCGGAAAGGAGAAATAGATCTATTGTGGATTGTGCGAGAAAATTGATGATTGCAAAGAGTGTCACACAAGTTTACTAGAGGGAAGATGTTAGTACTACTGTGTACACATTGAACCGAGTACAACTGAAGAAAGATTCAAATAAGACACCTTATGAATTATGGTATGGATACACACCTAATGTGAGTTACTTTAGAATATTTGGAAGTCGATGTTATATTCTGAAAGATAGTAGAAATGGGAAATTTGATTCAAAAGGTGATGAAGGAATATTTTTAGGATATTCTACTAAGAAAAAAGGTTATAAATGTTGGAACAAGTCTTCTAACAAGATCATTGAAAGTGCAAATGTAAGAGTTGATGAATTTGCTGAGAAGAATGATGCTAAAAGTAAAAGAGAACTAGAAGACTACAATATATTTGTTTACAATGAAGATCCTAACACTTTGTCCGTACAAGTGCCTAACATTACCGAGCAACATGGTAATGTTACCGAGAATCAAGATGCACCTACCGAGAAACAGGAAGAGGTTGCGATTGGACATCATGATCATACACCAACTAGAGAACACCATGAAGAAAACATGACTAAACCTGTACTTGCAAAATATGTAAGAAGACATCATCCAAAAAAATAGATTATTGGAGAAACAAGAGATGGGATGATGACACAAAGTAAGTCGAATGATAACACATGTTTGATTTGTGAATTTTAACCTAAAACAGTTAGAGATGCACTTGCAAATGATGAATGGATTTAGACAATGAATGAAGAAATTGAGCAGATACAGAAGAACAAAACATGGACATTGGTACTGAGACCGAGTGATAAAAATGTAATTGGCACCAAATGGATATTCATAAACAAATTGAATGAGAATGTAGATGTTACATGAAACAAGACAAAATTAGTATGAAAATGGTATGCACAAGAAGAAGGTATTGACTATGGAAAAACTTTTGCACCCATTGCTAGACCTGAAAGAGTAAGAATATTGCTTGCTTATGCTGCTTACCAAGGATTTAAAGTATATCAGATGGATGTTAAATCTGCATTTCTGAATGAGATACTGGAAGAAGAGGTATACATTGAACAACCTGAAGGTGTTATTGATCCTAATCAGACAAACATGGTATGTAAGTTGCACAAAGCCTTGTAAGGACTAAAACAAGCACCGAGAGCATGGTATGAAAGACTGCACTCCTATCTTATTAGTATTGGATTTGTCAGAACAAGTGATAACAACAACTTATACTTGAAAGGAAATACTACTGATAAGATTTTGATTTCTAAAATCTTTGTTGATGATATTGTATTTGGAGGTAATGATAACTTATGCAAATCATTCCCTGATGAAATGAGAAAAGAGTTTGAAATGTCAATGTTTGGAGAGATCAAATTTTTTCTTGGCTTGCAAATTTTACAACAGGATGAAGGCATATATATTACTCAATCAAAGTACATCAAGGAAGTATTGAAGACATTCAGAATGGAAGATTCAAAACCAGTCGATACACCTATGGTCACAGGATGCAAATTGACAAAAGAAGATCAGACAACCGAGGTAAATTAGACCTTCTACATATCTATGATTGGAAAATTTATGTATGTTGTACACACCAGACCATATATTGCACACACAGTTGGAATTGTAGTAAGACTCTCTGCTAATCCTAGAGAATCACATATGACTACTATAAAGAGAATTTTTAGACATTAAAGAACACTGAAGATTATGGATTATGGTACAAGAAAGATGACAAGTTTGAACTGAAAGTTTATACAGATGGTGATTGAGCTGGGAACATTGATGATAGAAAAAACACTACTGGTAGAGCATTCTTTGTGGGAGAAAGATTAGTTACGTGGATCAGTAAGAAACAAGGATACATATCTCACTCAAATGCAGAAGCATAATATGTTTCTGTTGTTGCAAAACATTGCATGGATAAAACAACTTTTGAAAGGTATGAATGAAGAAATCACTGACCTAGTGATAATTTATTGTGATAATACTAGTACAATAAATATTCTAATAAATCGGCGATGCATGCAAAAACAAAGCATATATCTATAAAGTATCACTACTTGAGAGAATAGGTACAAGAAAAACAAGTAACACTAGAATATGTTCAATCAAAAGAACAACTGGCTGACATATTCACTACACCCTTACCAAAGGATACATTTGAGTACTTGAGGAATAGACTAGGGGTTCATCCCTTGTCTATCGGTCACTAAGCTGACTAGGAGGTTGCATCAACCTACATTTTATCAGAATATCAATCGTGTTGATGCATAATGAGAACTGGACCAACATTGCATATCAGTACATTTAAGGTATATGTTCTGAACTGCAAACTAGAGATATTTTTGTGGCTACTGAAGAGATGTATATTTTATTTATGGCATCATTGTCAAATGGAGAGACGATTCAATGAAATATCTATCCAATGAAAGGGAGAAAAGGAGAAAAGAGAAAGGGAGAGAAATGAAATATCTATCCATTTTAGGGAGAGATGAACAAAAGAGTCAAATCTACAGGGAGAGTTTGCATGGTGAGTTTTAATGCTGGAAGTGATTAAACACATTATATATACAAGCTTGGGAGAGCTATAACATTTTTCATATAGTTGTAGAACTAAAAGTTTGGTATTCTATGACATTTTATTGCATATTTCATATTGTGTTTCCATCAATGCCAAAGGGAGAGACTGCTAAACTACAACTGATTGTATGTTTGAAGTCATTTAATTGATGATCAATCGAGTTATAGATGTGATGATAGATATTAATCAGTTAATGTATTGTCATTGATGTCAACTTGTTTGAGTATCATCATGGTAACAAACATCTATTATGGATTGAAGATCTAGAATAAACAAATTTTATGCGGTCGGTAATTGAAGAATTCTATGTACACCGAATCAGAACAAAGGACACCGAGCAAACAAAATGTATACCGAGCATAGTATTAACCGAGCAAGGAATCACCGACGCATCATGGTATTGACCGAGTTATATAAACTGAAGGCCGACAAAAATGATGAGCTGACATTTATTTATAATTTAGAGGTAATTGGTAAGGTTTGTTATGTTGATCAAACGGCTATGAATATTCAAGATGATCATATGAAGGAGATTGAAACATGTTTTTGACACAACTACTGAGGAAGGATTAAGCGGGAAAATCAACGATGGAGATCAAGTGGCAAAATCTAAGGATGGAAATTAAATGAGTTATAATGTCTATATAAGAGACAAGAGATTCATTATGAATCAAATGTAAACAGTGCGCATACATCCATAGTGCTGAAGAGATTAACTTCATGCATGACTGATCAAACTGGTTGAAGACAAAACCAAGTATTTCTGCAAACAACACCGAGCGACATAAAATAATATTTTCCAAGCATAATAGAGTATGAAGAATTAGAGTAACTGAAGTGATTATTGATCAAAGGTATTATGTACTTAGCATAGATATGAAAATCTGCAAATAGAGTTGTATTTGAGTCAGATCATTACTGTGTCAGTTTAACCATTGTTACAGAAAAATCTCTTAACCACATAGGACTAAACAGTCTTTATTATGACATTCAAGGAATGTTGATTGTTTTCTTGTTGACCCCACAGTGAATGATTGGTCAAGGGAGAACTGTTAGTGATAAATCCTCTAACCAGGTCACACCTAACAGTGTGCATTGTAACCTTTAACAGGGTTGGCTGTTCACCGAGCTCACTTCAGAAGACTGAATTATTTTGGGTTACCAGTCCTAGGTGTTTTTTTCCCTTAGCAGGGTTTCCACGTTAAAAATCTATGTGTTAATGTGTATGGATGTGTTGGATTATTATTTTTATTTACACATTACTTTATATGCATTGATCGGTAATCACAGTATTGATTTACTACTACTCAGTAGATAAGTTTGAAATTGAGTTTGAGATTACAGTTGATATTTCACTGAGTTGATTTATATGTTTGAAATTGTTGTTATATACACTGGGAGTATTTGGGACCATAGGATAACTGGAACTAACTGATTCACCCCCCTCTTAGTTATCTAACACATGCTTCCCCTTGCTTAGCGTGTTGAATAAATTGTGACTTTCTCATACTAGGGGGTTGCTTGAAAGGTTTGGGAGGTGTAGCTTCTCATTTGTCTGTGTTTCCTTTTCTTGTTGGAGTTGTTTGTAGCAGGGGTTTTTTGTGAGGCAGTGACAATGAATTTTTTTCTGGTGTTGGAAATGACAATGGTGTTAAGCTTGTCAGTGAGGTGGTTCTTGGACATGATTGTGGGGGTCAGATATATTTAAATGGGACTTATTAGACCTATGCGACCACAACTGGTTTAGAGGCTCTTGCCCAATTTGCTTAGTGAGAAAAATTTGACCCCTCCATACACACAAACCTCACCTATTATTGTTTGTAGATAGGATATGAGAAAAAAGTGAAAAATATTATCTTCATTGAAGTTTGGTCCATAGATTCAACAATTTGTGGCCTTATTGTCCCAATTTTTTTTTAAAAAATGGGTTCATAGACGGGTGAACCCACAATATTGGGATACACTTTTTCAGAGGAGCGAATTAGTCCAAAAAGCTCAATCCACAAAATCTAGAACCACACTTTCAATCGAAAGCGACTTGAACTTTCAATCGTAAGCAACAAACTTTTGATCGAAAGTACTGAAATGCTGTACTCTCGATCATAAGTTACTTTCACTTTCGATCGAAAGTTTGAAAGTGAAGTTTTGGTGGGGTTTTTAAGCCCGCCAAAACTGTCACTTTCACTTCCACTGTTTCGGCGTGGGTGAAAGTTGTGGCGGGGCTTCCGATTGGCAAACGTCATTTTCTTAGGTTTTTTTTTTGTATTATTTATTGTTTTTTTTTTGATTTGCATTATTTATTGTTTTTAATATATTTATTCAGTATATATGCATGCATATATATGTATATATGCATGTATATATATATATGTATGTATAGATTTGCATGTATATATCATGCATATACATGTATATATGCATATATACATGTATATGCATGTATATATGTATATATACACATGTATATATGTGTGTATATACATATATATATGTATATATACACATGTATATGTGTGTATATATGCATGTATATATATACATATATATATATGTATATTTATGCATGTATATATATACATATATATGTATATATGTATATATATGTATATATATATACACATGTATATATATACATGTATATATATATACATGTATATATATACATGATATGTACATGTGTATGCATGTGTATATACATGTATATGAATGTGTACATAACATGTATATGTATGTGTATGCATGTGTATACATATATATTGTACATGTATATGCATGTGTGTACAAATATATGTACATGTATATGCATGTGTATGCATGTGTATACATATGTATGCATGTATATGCATGTGTATGCATGTGTATATAAATGTATATATGCATGTGTATGCACATGTGTATATACATGTATATATGCATGTGTATGCATATGTATATATATATGCATATAAATGTATATGCATGTGTATACATATATATACACATGTATATACATGTGTATGCATGTGTACATACATATATATACACGTGTATGCATGTGTACATACATATATACATGCATATATGCATGTGTATATACATGTATATGTATGTGTATATACATGTCATATGTATATACATGTATATGCATGTGTATATACATGTCATGTGTGTATATACATGTATATATGTATGTGTATATACATGTAAACATGTCATGTGTATATACATGTGTATGCATGTGTATATATACATGTGTATGCATGTGTATACACACACACACACACACACACACACACATATATATATATATATATATATGTATGTATTTACATGTATATGTATGTGTATAGACATGTATATACATATATATACATGTGTATGCATGTGTATACATATATATATATGTATGTATATGTATGTGTATATACATGTATATGCATGTTTATATACATGTATAAATGCATGTGTATGCATGTCTATATATATATGTGTGTATATACATGTATATGCATGTGTATATGATTTTACTTTGAAATAATGTAGTGAAATGTGTACTTTCATTTTATTTTCAATTAAATTAGGAAAACATATATGTACATAGAATTCATTTGACAGTAAATAAAATCTTTCAGGTATGCATATATATAGATCTATCAGACATATTAATACACATCACACATGGCAGATGCACCGATTCCCCCTAAGGAACTATTTGCACACACTAATAGAGAAATCGAACAGTTTCAAGATTCTATAAATAATCCGACTAGCTCTACTATCTATAAGAGCACATGTCAATCCATACTAGCTTCATTAGTATTAGAGATGACATACATGGTACCACTCCCTACGTCCCAAATGTCATAGAGGCCATACTTGAGAGGAAGAGCCAAGAGGTTGGCTCTGGTCTTTCTCTTAAGGAGGTACATGCTTTAGTGCCTAAAGCGACCCTGAAAAGGGAATTTTTCCCATCTTATGCAGACTTACAATATGTTAAGGGATATCAGGTTACCAGGTGTCAGGATCCTGCTATATCAGCATTGATATACCCACGGTTTCTAGCCGCTCATGGTCGTTATCCAAATAATGACCAGATTCCATTGTACTTTGCACAACAAATTTTTGCTGAGGTTTGTTTAGGGAGGGATGTTAATTAAACTAATTTTCCATCACATCTAGGAAAGGGGCGTGGCAGAATTGCTGATAGAGATGCTTTTCGTCGAGCTGATCGCCAGAGGTGAGTACACAGGGCCATTGTTGGTTAGAGGGAACCTGCTATAGCTCCTTCATTGGGTCCTGTTGTAGATGATGTTATTTGTAGCACCCAACTTCAAGGTGAAATTGATAGTGTGGGGGACATTGCAGCAACTACTGCATCCATATCTAGCGATCAGGTTGGTCAGTACTTGATGTCTTAACGACACTCCAAATCATCAGGTGGAGCATCCTCTAGCGGGACCGCACATGACATGTATACTGCAGTGGGCATCCCTTCACTTTCCATCCTAGAGGGACTTATAGGAGAGATGAAACGGGTCACATTGTCTAGTTTGGCTGAGGATTTGTTGGATGCATATGCATTTATAGTAGCAGGGCATGATATCCCCATATCGAGTGTTAGAGATCGTGTGGGTACTATCAAAAATGCTCAGCCACATCTTTCTCACCTAGACTGTGGCCATAGTGGAAGTGCTCGTGGGGATCCACCTACTGACCACTCTATTGCTGTAGAGGGAGAGGCACATCATACAAACCCTTCAGTCAGTGCAGGGCACTAGTTCTCTGATGTTGGCCTTGAGGATGTCAAGACTTCAGCATGGCCACTACATGTTACCTAGATTTTCTGATACATGATGATACAACTTCCATGCCATCTCATTTGGTTAGTCTATTACATTCATCATTAGAGAGACATGTGCAGTCTACACATGTTGCAAATGCAGAGTTGAGCTTGGACTAGACACAACAAAATCTTGATATTTGATAGGATCGAGGCTACGGAGTCTGAGTACTATTAGTTGCCACCATCTACACAGGCATAAATTATCAAATTATGTATTTAATGTTACAATTTAAGTTATTTAAATTTGTAATATTTCATCTAGCATGTAAATTTACTTTTTTCTCTACCAGGATATGCCTCTTGTTACTCCTGCTTTGAGCACTGATCGTGTAGGTCATCGGGACTCACTCGATGATGACATCAGTAGTGGACATGTGAGTTTTTAATTTATTGATGTGTGCACATAGTACATGTGTTTCCACACTTTATAACATGTTTTCTTGTAGCATTTTATCAAACTTAAAAAGATGTGTACATTTATATATTAATTTATTTCTCTTTCTCTATAGGGATTTTCACATCCTTCACAACATGATAGTCACTTTGGGCATGACCACTTAGTGAGGAGTCGTCATGATGAGTCCTAGACACTTTCATGTTTGATCTAGACATATTACATACATACATATTTTTGATACATTATGTTTCATTTATAGACTCTAGAGTCGATTGACATATGTATTGTACACTTTGATTTATGTTTGACATGATTGACACATATTTCATGCTTACAATACTTGATCTCTATGTTTTATGTTTACATACTTGATCTATGATTGATATTTACATACTTGATCTATGATTGATGTTTCATGTACATGTGTTATATACTTTCACTATATAATTTCACTGTATACATGTGTACGTATCATGTTTACATGTACTTTCAATCTATGATTCATTGATCTTAACATGTATGTATGTGTTATATGTGTATGTGATCTAGTGATTGATGTTTGAGACATTCTGTTATACTAAATAACAAGTGACCTAGACATTTGATGATTAAATGTACTTGACCTATGATAAATGATGATGTAGTTCATGCTTATACATGTTTGATGTATGTGTTTAATATATATGAATGATCCTAATTTTAAAAGTATTTATGGAACATAAAATTAATGAACAGTTCTAGATAAAATTAAATTATCCTAGAATTAAGTAATTGCAACATGCATGATCTACACATTCATATTCTAACTAAATAAGTAGCCACATGACCTAGAATTAATGAACATATAAAACTAAAGTAAATACACATCCTGAAGACATTTTTGAGATAATATAAATTTTTAAAAATTGCTCCATTCACCACGGGCACCGGTAGGAAAGAATGGAGCTAAGAAAACCTCTGGTCTCGCCCATGACAAATTTAGTACATATCATATTTCATGCATGTTTTAGACCACATCAAGTGGTTCGGCTTTCTCTTGGATAACATTTAATATTCTCTCATGGTCATCAGTATCAAGTCTCCACTTACGAACCCCATGCCCTGTCACTGGATGAAGAGATAGGACAGTGACAATTACAAGATGGCTATACTGATAAACCTTTTTCTTAGGTTGATAATCAATAAAATGAATCCCATATTTTAATATTTTGATTTGCTTCAAATATGTTCCTTGCACAACAACTGAACCTACACAGACAAGTTCAACAACAAATATCTAGATGTGAAATTAACCATAAACATGCACATAATTCCATCGCAAGTTAAACCTTAATTGTAATAAATTAAACACAAACATGTACACTAATAACCTATTGAAAACATAATTTCATCACTTTTTTCATTCTTTGTTAAATTCATCCTCTCCTTGGTGAAACGTAATAAATAGTAACACATTCCACATTTCCTACAAAATATGTTTTCAATTTGAGGTCTCTAAATATAAATTCAACATCTAAGTTTGTATATATGTCTTAGACTGGATCTAAATTGAATAGTAAATAAAAACATGTGTACATGCTCGCTATTTACATGGACATGCACCAATTTTGATCAAATCTGAAATATGGTCATAATCGGTTGAAATCAACAAAATATCGTCAAAGCTTTCATCCTCAACTGCATCATTTGCATTAGTAACATCTAGTGGAACCAAATTCCATTCTCTAACATATCCACATTTTTGGTTGATACATTCACCATAGTTTTCAGAAGTCATAACAAAAGAATGAGTAATATCTAGTGTACAATGACCACGCATTACTATCTGTACTAATAACTGGATGCAGGGATCTTGTTTTTTCTACCCTCTTGCATCCATGGATTGATCTTATATCAACACCTGAACAAGACACATACCTGTAAAAATTTAAGACAATTTAAAATCACATATATATATATATATATATATATA
>MU227585.1:391935-407187 GCA_018584345.1 Thuja plicata | reverse complement strand
TATGGTAGCCCTTTTTGTGTTTGTATGTTGTATTGTGCTTCTCCCGTAATGTGTTTTTAAATGTTTGTTAGATTCTTTTATACGACCCTTGTTACTTCGTTGGTGCAAGGTGATAAAGGAATCAAACATGTCGTATAATTCTTCTATATGTATCTATATTCTTCTATATGTTGTTTCATGTTATGTTGTACTTGTGCTATTATTTGTAACTATTTTCCTTGTATAATCTGCTTGGACCTGCGACATGGTAGCACTAATTCTTTTTGGTCTCCAGGTTGTGGTCCAAAAAGATTCTTCTTCATAACTCTTAAGTTTCTTTCCTCCTTTGTGATTGTAGTTCTAATTTCTTTGGGGAATGATGTCAATTCATTTGCAATAATATTATATTTCTATGTACATGTTATCTTATGATCATACTGACCCCACATTAGGTAGATCCCTCTTGTGTTCTTAGGTATGTTTATGTTTTATTTCCCTTGATTTGTCTTTCTTTGGGGGCATCTTGCAGTGGAAATGTAATTCATAGAGTTGTTTATGTTTTCGTTAAAACCATTGCTCCTGTTAAAGTGTTAGCAATGAATTTAACGTGGGGGCATACACTCTACTCACTTTTTTCACACACACAAGTTCAAAATAGTTTTCAAGACTTAAAATTTTTCCCTTTATGGATTAAAAAACTAATCCTTAAAGCATGGTCATTTTTACTTTTTAGGATCTCTTGATCCCTCAAGTTTAAATTTACACGGATCTCTTGATCCCGCCAGTTTTCAATTTACAATTTTTTTATCCCTTTAAGAACGGATCTCCCTGATGGGTTGACTAGTGAGTAGCCACATTCACTAGGCGGTTCAACTCCATCTTTCTAGTTACACTTTTGTGTGGTTCACAATGAGATATAAGTTCTCATTGGGAAAGATAATCACACCCTTTCTCTCTCTCCTTAACTAAGTGATGTATCTCTTATGGGGATGTTAGGGTTGATAAAAAATTAAGTCCCTTGGGGGCTTGAGGATTTCTTTATCCCTTTTGATTCCAATGAGATTGTCTTTTCTGTATGTTCTCCTTTACCAAGATTTTGTGTTGAGCTCACACTCTTGCTAAAGTGGGGGCTAAATGTATAGTCAAAAAATGGAAGCACTTCCATTGTAGACTTGTTTATCCTTTCGAGTAAGTAGTTTGGGGTCATGAAAATTTCCTTGAATGGGTTCCTAATCTTGACCTAGCTTTTCCCATGTTCTGCCCCTCTTTCCACTTCTTTCCAGCCTGATTTCTGCATTCTGGACTGCAGACCTGAGATTTTGGACTTCAAGGTCAGGGTTGACATTTTGGGTCTATGTCGATCTCGACCTTGAACTAGGTAAAGGTTGACCTTGACCCTAACCTAGGTCAAGGATGACCTCGACCTTGACCCAGGGTTCAAACTTCAGGGTCTTGCAGTTTTTGGATGTCAGTCTTTGCAAAAGTTATTTCCCACTTCCGGGTCGGCTGTTTCGGTTTCCAAAGAATTGATTCCTAAATTATATTTAATATAGGTCCTCTCCTAGGGGTAAAGGCTTTAATTGGAATTTAATTATCCTATGTCAGCCTCCTTAGAAGATTGTGCCCTAGTTTCATATAAAAGGGAGCCTTCTCCTCTCTTTTCCTCTAAGTCTTCTAACCGTGATCAAGCATTCTCAAAACTATCTTCAAGTGCGATTCAAGCAACCTAAGGAGAAATATTTTAAGCAAGAATTCATCCATTCAAGCATCCATTTTCATGAAGGATATCCATTGGAGGCCATTGAAGGATTCAAGCTACATAGTGCCCTTTTGGTGATCTCTCCATCCGCCTTCTTCCAAGCCTCTTCCAAATTCAAGAACCCATTCAAGACTTGGTGTTAGAGATCTACAAGCGAGAGATTGAAGACATCATACCATTCTACATTATACATATTTGGTGCATACATACTTGTGGAATCAAGGATTCGAATCCTCCACAAGGACTTTTTCAAGCAAGGTGCATTTATGCATTTACTTTGTCTATTTTTGCAATTTCAATTACATATATTTGAGGTTAATTCAAAAACTGGGGTTTGACCAAGGCAAATCCCTCCCCCCCAAAAAACAATCCTCTTTTTATTGCAGGTATAGGTTCGGGACTGTAGATTTGGACACAGATCTGGATACCCTTTTCGGCTTTCTGTCGGGTTCTGCGAATAGATTCTCTGTCGGACCTGTGCAGGTCAAGGTTGACATTATTGGGTCAGGGTTGACATTTGTGGGTCAAGGTTGACCTTTTTCATAAGATGAAATTGGAACGAAAAAAATATTTCTGGGTTTTGTTCGTCTCTGCGTTCCAGTTCCAGATCATACTTCAGTTTTTCCATAAACAACCTACAGACCTCAGAAAATAACATTCTTTGATCTGAAATTCTTTAAGGTTAGTACATTTCTCCTATTTCTTCAATTACTGTCATTTATCATATCTATACATTCAAATAATAGAATTTAAGATCTCCCTCTTTGTTCTCTTTTCCCAATGGTTGATTCATTTGTGCATTAATCCCTCTTTAGGGTTAATCAATTGAGATCTTTCATTTGTGCATTTGGGGATAAAGGTGGAACATCTTATCTTCTCCTTAATCACAATTGCAATATACAATCAATCAAATTCAATTAAGTGTAAAGTAGGGTTAAGGGACTCAACACACTTTAAGAAAATCAAACAACAATTAATAAAACAATCTCCTTATCATCCCCCCTTATTCTTCCTTTACAATACCTTCTAATATGATCTAATTAGGTCCTAAAGAGTCTAATTGGATCTAATTAGGTTCTAAAGGGTCTAATTGGATCTAATTAGGTCCTAAAGGGTCTAATTGGATCTAATTAGGTCCTAATACCTTCTAGTTGGATCTAATTAGGTCCTAAAGGGTATAATTAGGTCATAAATGGTCTAATTAGGTCATAAAGGATCTAATTAGGTCCTAATTTGATCTAATTAGGCAGACTAAATGGTCTAATTGGATCTAATTAGGTCCTAATACCTTCTAATTAGATCTAATTGGGTCCTAAAGGGTCTAATTGGATCTAATTAGGTCCTAAAGGGTCTAATTGGATATAAGTGGGTCCTAATAGGTATAACTAGGTCTAATTAGGTCTAATAGGTATAATCAAGGATCTAATTGGATCTAATTAGGTCTAATAGGTATAATCAAGGGTCTAATTGCATCTAATTGGATCTAATTAGGTCCTAAAGGGTCTAATTGGATCTAATTAGGTCTTAATGGGTCTAATTGGATCTAATTAGGTCATAAAGGGTCTAATTGGGTCTAAAGGTCTAATTAGGTCCTAAAGGGTCTAATTTGATCTAATTAGGTCCTAATTGGATCTAATTAGGCCCTAATAGGTATAATTAGGTCGCAATACCTTCTAATTGGATCTAATTGGGTCCTAAAGGGTCTAATTGGATCTAATTAGGTCCTAAAGGGTCTAATTGGATCTAATTAGGTCCTAAAGGGTCTAATTGGATCTAAGTGGGTCGTAATAGGTATAATTAGGTCTAACAGGTATAATCAAGGGTCTAATTGGGTATAAGTGGGTCTAATGGGGTCTTAAGGGGTCATATAACCTATCATAGGTCCCGATAGGTCTAATTGGGTCTAATTGTGTCTAATTAGGGCCTAAAGGGTTTAATTGGATCTAATTAGGTCCTAATACCTTCTAATTGGATATAATTAGGTCCTAATACCTTCTAATTGGATCTAATTAGGTCCTAAAGGGTCTAATGGGATCTAAGTGGGTCCTATTGCCAATATTAGGAACTAGTAGGTCTATTAGTCATATTAGGTATTAATTAGTATTATTAAAGCTCTAATTAGGTCTTAAATTATTTATGCACTAATTAGTCTTGATTATTTGGTCTTAAGGGGTACTCTTACATTTTATTACTAAATAAAAAATTACGTCATAATTTAGTTCCTATTATTTCAGGACTATTACTCATATTAGGTCCTAATAGATCTCTAATTAGGTCTTGGGGTTAATTAGGTCATAATTAGGTCTAATTAGGTCTTAGGTATAATTATGTCCTAATCTAGGTCTAATTAGGTAGGGTTTCTAGGGTTTAGGGTTTAGGATTTGGGGTTTAGGGTCTTAAGTCTAATTAGATAGGGCTTAGGGTTTAAGTAGGGTTTAGGGTCTTAGGTATAATTATGTCCTAATAGGTCTAATTAGGTCTTCTTTATTAGATTAGGTCTAATTAGGTATTGCAATATCATGCTTACATGTTTCATTAAGACAATTCATAACCATCAACTTAAAATATCGAGAGGGAGAGAGAGAGAGAGAGAGAGAGAGAGAGAGAGAGAGAGAGAGAGAGCTTGTTCTTATGATAATACCTTTCCTGTGCTTCTTCACGTAGTCTTTCTTCAGTCTCTTCTGAATAATGTCGTGTACTCTTATTTAAACTTCTCTTTTTATTTCCCATCACAAGTTGCAAAATTGTTCCACTAAATTTTGACAAAATTTGAAAAAATTCAATTTCAAAAGTCTTCCTTTTCCAAAATGCGAATTATTTTGTAACTTTCAAATTAATAAGATGAATAAAACATATATTTATTTATATGTAATTGTTCTGAACCCTAAATGGCACCAAATAGGCCGACATAGGTTTCTATCAAAAGTCATCTCTAACTTTCTATCAAAACAGATGACTTTCTATCAAAACTAATTTGGTAAATGGTTAACAAATGTTAAACCATGAAATTAATTTCGATAGAAAGTAGTTTCGGTCAAAACTAAACAGTTTCGATCGATACTACTTTCTATCGAAAGTAGTTTCTATCGAAAGTAGTTTCTATCGAAAGTAGTTTCTATCGATATTACTTTCTATCGAAAGTATCTAATTAGAGGCCATTTGCAGAGGTTGACACAAATCTGAATTAAGTTTTCATGGCTTCGGGGCTCAAGCACAGGGATAAAATGGAAGAATAAGGAGACCCCCTGTTTCATCACACAAGTAATTTGAACGAGTTTTCTAACGAATATAGATTTGACAGTTTTTGAATTAATTAGGTCTATGTTTTTTGACGTGCATTGAATGTAGGATTTTTATCAAATATAAACCTCCAAGTTTGACGTTCAATGAAAAATAGTAGAAAAGAGAAAAAAATTTGAAAAATAACAGTGCCCTTCGTCTTCGAGTCTACTTTCTATATAAAAAAATTGAATTTCGATAAATACACAAGTTATAAGTTATGTAGTCAAGGTATGTAAAAATTACGGTTTACTCAACTTCAAACATTTATAACATATGAAATAATGATATTAATTTCATCAAACCAATTGCATGCCCTACGTATGGATGTTACAAAACCAAATTCAAAATAAGCGCATTGATATCTATTTTAGAAAAAAAGTTATGCTATATGAAGTCAATGTAACTTTTTGAAAATGACGTTTTCAGCAACATAGCAGTTTTCATGGGAGAAAAAAAACCATTCAAATCAATTATAAATAAATAAATAAATATATATATATAATCTAGATAAAAAATCCTAAAAGACTCTAGTTTACTTCCTCTTCCGATTTCAAACGGTTTAACGACAATATGCATCCGAATCAGAAAGTTATTTTCAAAATGTAGACTTCAATGTCCGTTTACGCAAAAAAGTGTAACCCACTATTGTGGGATCACCTAGAAATTAGAAGACTGAGGTATGATTGAGCTTGATCCATGTGTTAGGAGATTTTTCATTGTGACTTTTTTGTCTTGACATGATAGGGATTTTGTGCTTGAGTGTAGGTTGGGATGTAGGGTTAACACTCCTATCTAGTCAAGCCTTGATCTATCTCATTGAACCCCCTCTAAAAACCTCACTACTAGACCAATTTGGGTCAGGTCATTGAATCTTCCTCTCTAAGTCTTGGAAGACTCCTATGAGGCCATTTATAGTGCAATTAGTCAAATCCTGGAAGTTGACTCTACTTCCTTCATTGGTCACGCTATATATGCACATATTTTGGTAGACATTGATCTATCTCCAAGGCTCCTCATGTGGATATTATTTTGATAGTGGGGAATATACCTTGGACTCAACCACTTGGATTTGAGGTTATCCCCTTTAAATTAGATGATGTTTCTCCATCAACCATGTGGTTTTTATTATTTCTACTCTCTTGATACAAGGGTGTGGTTATGTGGTAGGAGAATGCTCACATTGATCACTTCATTGTTAACACATTTGAATCTCTATTGAATGGGTCTTCTAAGGATGATGGGTCTTATCAAGATGCTAGGTTATTTTTTGTTGTTCCCTCTAACATGTTACATTCTCAAGAGTTTCTTAGATGGCTAAAGCTACTCAGGAGAGTCTCACAATTATGGATCCTTCAACTCCCTTTGGTGAATCTGTGTGTGTGTGTGTGTGTGTGTGTGTGTGTGTGTGTGGATAAATAATGATGATAAGTGCAAAATAAAAGAGTGTGTAATACTCCAAAATGAGGAATTGCAAATGTTTCCATGATTTAATGGGATAGACTAGATGAAAGTCACCCTTCCTCCGTACCCCCCACCCCCATCTCTCTATGGATAAATAATTATGTTAAGTGCAAAATAGAAGAGAGTGTAATACTCTAGAGAGGCAACAAAATCAAGTTGACAAGTATTGTTAGAGTAATCTTTAGTTTTCTTATTAATTAAATCATGTTGATTTAATTAGTTAAGTTATTACTTTTTAGTGGTTAAGCTTTCTCTTAGGTGCATTATAATTAATATTTATATAAATTATTAATGTGCAACCTAGCTTTTCTTTGCTTTAGGGTTTCGTTCACCTTTATAGGTTGAACTTTGTAATTCTTTTTCAGTAATTCAGAATACATTTTTGCTCTCACACTTTGAGTACTTTTCGAGTTCTACTTTTTCCTCCTTTCAACTTCTCTCTTGTAATAGGTTATTTGCATGCAGGTATTCTTGGCATTTGGTGGATTTGTATCTCTCAAATCCTACATGGTATCAGAGCCACACTGCTGTTGCCTAGTCTGGAGATTTTGAAGTTGTGATTTGAGGGCAAAAACCATAACTTTTCTGGGGTTTCTTCTTCAATCTGGAAGAGGTACTTTTTTCTGGTGCACTTTACGCAAAAATAGACACCACCATCGCGCTCAGAAGGCCTGGGAGATTCAATTTTCATATAAATTTTTCCATTTTTGGCCACAGTGACCTCTGGAAAAAGTTTTCTCCCCCTAGGTCGTACAACACGCATTTCGAGAAAAAAAATTCAAAAAATTCAAAAAATACAAAAAATGTTTTTGTGGCATAGCCATCGCGCCACCTACACTTGGCCCATGCACCACCAGCACTCAGCCCACCACCGGCCAGCCACCACGGCCAACGCTCAACTCATGCACCACCTGCGCGCCACCAATTCCCCGCCCATGCTCCATCGTACTACCCAGGAGTCGCCCGCTGACAGCTGCTGATGTCAGCATACCGACAGCTGACGTCAGCATTCTGATACCAGATTTTTTTTTGTGGCAGTCATTATTTTTTCTGGTGTGACGGCCTGGTGACGGTCAGACGACCGTCAAATTTTTTACTGTGGATGGGCAACGACCATTTGGATGTCAAATTTTTCACAGTGACTAGTTTTTTCCGGTGAGCTACTCATTCTAACCTCTTGTCACTCTTTTGGCCATAACTTGAGCATACGGTATCATTTTTCAGAAAACAAGATATTGTCGAAAATCTCTTTCCAAGGTGGAGACCACTATGTAGTTTTTAGATGCACACTCGACTATTTGAGTTCCTATTTTGTTGCAGGAGCACCTAGGTGTGCTAGTTGATACAATGTAACCTAGGGTTTTCTCCTTCCTTGTTTTGGCTTATAGTGGTTCTATCTAGACCACTAGGTGAATAAAGGGACCAAGAGTCCTAATGTGTGGAGTGTTAAGTAGGAGGATGTGTCTTGTTAGGTCCTTAGAGACCTTTGTGTCCATTTAGGTCCAATTAGGGGATTTTGGTATTTCATGGCCAAATGAGTCAAAGAAGGGAATAGAGGTCCTATTTTTTGTTATTTCATCATAATTAGGGTTTTGGACAACTTTGGACAAGTTTAGACCAAGTTTAGACACCATAGCTAAAAGTTGCAAAAAGTTGTCAATGTTGTCATTGACAACATTGACAACTTTTATGACAAGAATGCAATTTCAAAGGATTCAGTTCCTTACCTGTCTGAATTTGGTTTCTTAGTGCTTGGGTCAAATATATAAGACCATCCTCGAGTTGTTGAGAGGGTTGGAAAGTTGGAGAAATTTTGTGTACGGACTGTGTATGACAATAACAGTGACTGTTAAGGTATTTTGAGGTGATCTGATAGTTTAATGGATTGAATCCGATTATGTGAGCATTGTTTTGAGTAATGTAGATTGATAGAATATTTTTTGTGGTGTTAGTTTGTTTGATCAAACAGTTTTAGTTGCTTGTTTAAATTCTTTTGTTTTCAACACTATCACTGTCCTAAACTAAGCACTGTGAACAAATGGGGTGTTAAATCCATTTTCCACCATGGCACTTACACGGGATTTTGGATTATGAGAGTAGACTCCATGTACATTATGTACAGTGCAGGAGGGGCCCAGGAAGTTATGGCAACCATTTTAAGGTGATGCCCTAGGCGAGCCAGAGTGGCATGGCTAGGGATCACTAGTGATTATAGAGCTTGCTAGAGGGATTGAAAGCATTCATAGCTTCAATTAGTGGATGTGGGAAGGTAGGTGAGTCAATGAAGGAACCTCAACTCAGAGAATGAGTTGGGAGGAGTTTTTTTGCTAGCCAAGAAGTTCTATTTCTTGTGTAGACAGTGACAAAGACCTAAAACCTTGAAATTTAGGCATGAATATAAGAGGTACTGTACGGACACCTCTGAGAGCCAAGAAATAGAAAATCCTTAGGTTTTTGAAAAAGGGTATTAGGATATGAAGTTTATTTTCATACTTGTTTGGAGGTTTTAAGAGTTATTGCAAAAAAAGAGCCTAATTAGGCCTAAAGCTTGTAGCCCTATTTTGGGTGAAATTGGCTTGGAATTTGGAACTCGTTTAGGGTTACACTTCCAAGTAAGGTTGTGGACATTGAAATTGGTCCTCTTAACAATATTGAAGACTACCTTTCCATTTGGGAATGTTTGGGATCCATTTGGATCAGATTGTGCAGATGGTGCAAGAAAGACCAATTTGGGTCTAGGAGAGAGCATGAAGAGTTTGTATTCTACCTTGTTGGTGTTCACTAGTTGAAAGTGTTAGGTTCTTGTGAGAAGAAACCTAAGGAGCCTAGGGTTAGTGAAAGAACCCTAGTAGGTTAGGAATTTGGCCTGGGAGACCCTAGAAGAAGCTAGGGGAAGCAAGACTAGTGTTACATCAGAGGGGTATTAGAGAAAGTTGAGAAACTTGGGAAGATTGGTTTATGTCAGAAGTGGAATCTTGTGGTTCTTAAAAGATGGTGACAAATGAAAAATTAGCCAAGGACATGAAAGAGAAAAAGGATAAAAATAGACTCCTTGAGGGTACCTTAGAGGCAATGAGGATAAAGATGGAAGAACTAGCAGATGCTGCTAGGAAGAAAGACTTTGAAGCTGAAACCAGTAATAGGGGTAAGCAAAAGATTAAAGAGGAAGAATTCATCCCCAAACTAGATCCATTATTGAATGAGGAACCTTTATTGAAGGCCATAAAGGCATTATGTGGAAAAGCCTTGGAAGGAATACCTTTGTTTGGAGGAAAGATGGATATTGAGATAGTCATGGACTATATTGAAGCAATGGAGAATCACTTCGAGTGTGAGGGGATAAGTGAAGCCCAAAAGATCAAAGTAGTCAAGTCTAGACTCAGAGGGTCAGCTTTGAATTGGTGGAAATACCTTCAGGATGAGAGGGTAAGTATGGGAAAGAAACCAATAGAAAATTGGAATGCTATGGTGACCAAGTTGAAGGAAAACTATCTTCCGGAGGACTATGAAATATAGATCCATAGGAAGAGACAAAACTTGAAACAGAAAGACCTAGATGTGGCCTCATATACTGAGGAATTCTAGAGATTGTTTCTAAGGTCTAAATTACAGGAAGAAGAGTCAATCAAAGTGGCTAGATACTTGGGTGGATTGAAGTGGAACATCCAAGAGGAGATTAGCCTATGGACACCTACCACAATTCAAAAGTGTCATCAATTGGCTATAAAAGTGGAAGAAAAGAATAAAATGAAAGGGGATTCTACCTTCAAGAACAACAATAACAATAGAGGAAGAGGGAGAGACCAAAGGGGTCAAAGAGGAGGCTACCAAGGAAAGGGTAGTGAACAAAGACCCCAAGGAGAGAACAAGTTGACAAAGCAGCAGACTGAAAGCAGTTCAAGAGGAGGCTATAACAGAGGCAGGGGTAATCATGGTGGTCCTAACAGAGGAAGTGGAGGTAGGAGTAGTTCCTATTTTGCAACCATGAAATGTTATTACTATTGACAATTAGGCCATCCAGCCTATATATGTCCTGACAAACCATGAAAAAAGGGTAGCATATGCACATGAGGACACTTCAAGTGTCAAAACCCTTGAGTTAGACCATCTAGAATTAGAGATGGGTGAGAACCTAATGTTCAAAAGGGCACTAATAAGGCAACCAATCAAACATAGGAGGGCATTGTTTAGAATCAGATGCAAGATCCTTGGTAAGGTATGTAAGGTGATTGTGGAATCTAGATCCACAGATAACATCATTTTAGAGGAGGCAATAGTAAAACTTAAGCTAGAAAAGATACCCCATGTGAATCCTTATAAGGTGACATGGCTCAAGAAATGCCAAAGTGTGCTAGTCAATGAGAAAACATGGGTAGAGTTCTCAATAGCATGGTACAAGGACAAATTGCTTTGTGACATCCTACTAATGGATTCTTGCCATTTTCTTCTTGGAAGGCCTTGGAAATTTGATAATGGAGAAGTGTATGATGGGAAGGAGAACTCCATCACATTCAAGAAAGGAGGAAAGACTTTCAAAATTTAGTCTTTGCTAGAGGATGAAGAACCACAGACCAAAACTCCTAGTGTTATGTTATGCAGTAGTAAGGAGTTTGCAAATGACATCAAGGATGATGATGGGGAAGGTTATGCTATTGTGCTAAGACCTAATGAAGAGGAACAATCAGTGAAGGATCCATTACCATCAGAAGTGCAATAATTACTTGAGAAGTACAAGGACATAGTGAGTGATGGCACTCCTGCAACCCTACCACCTAAGAGGGTTATAAGTCATCAAATATACTTTGTGCCAGGGGCATCTTTGCCCAACAAAGAAGCATACAAGATGACTCCAGATTAGAAATTGGAGGTAGCAAGACAAGTACATGAACTCTTGGATCAAGGCTTGATCAAGAAGAGTATTAGTCCTTATGCAGTCTCGGTTGTTTTGGCATCGAAGAAGGGGGGAAAATGGAGACTATGCATAGACTCAAGGGCTATAAATAGGATCACAATAAAATATAGATTCCCTATACCTAGGATAAAGGATCTTATGGATTGCCTAGGAGGGGCAATTTACTTTACAAAGTTGGATTTGAAGAGTGGTTATCACCAAATTAGGGTGAAGGAAGGTGATGAATGGAAAATGACATTCAAGACCACAGATGGGTTATATGAATGGCTTGTTATGCCATTTGGCCTCTCTAATGCTCTGAGCACATTCATGAGGCTCATGAATAAAGTGCTCAAGGACTTCATAGGGAAGTTTGTGGTGGTATATCTTGATGATATACTAATATTTAGCAAGACAAGAGAGGAGCATATCAGACATGTTGAGGCAGTATTGAAAAGGTTACATGAAGAGAATTTGGCCATTAACCTTGAGAAGTGTGAGTTCTTTAAACAAGAACTAGTCTACTTGGGATTTTTAGTGTCCAAGGGGTCCTTGAAGATGGACAAAGACAAAGTTGTTGCCATCCTGAACTGGCCTCCACCTACCACAGCCAATGAGGTAAGGAGTTTTCATGGCCTTGCCCAATTTTATAGGAAGTTTATTACAAATTTTAGTCGGATATGTGCACCTTTGATGGATACTATAAAGGGTGGGGTCAAAAATAAGTTCAGATGGACTATAGAAGCAAAGAAAGCCTTTGAGTTGTTGAAGAAACAAGTGGCTACTCAACCAGTCCTAAAATTGCCAATCTTTGAGAAGTTGTTTACTTTTGAATGTGATGCTAGTGGAATGACAGTAGGAGGAGTATTGAGTCAAGAAGGTAGGAATATTGCCTTCTTTAGTGAGAAACTGAATGAGGCTAAGAAGAAGTATTCTTCTTATGATTTGGAACTATATGCTTTAGTCCAATATTTGAGAAAATGGAGGCACTATCTTTTGCCTAAGGAGTTTTTAGTATTTACTGACAATCAGGCTCTTAGTTACATCAACACTCAAGAAAAACTAAGCAATAGGCATTTGAAGTGGATGGAGTACTTGCAGGCATTCACTTTTACTATAAAGCACAAGAAGGGTCAACTTAATAAGGTGGCAGATGCCTTAAGCAGGAGATTGTTGACAGTGAAAGAAGTCAACTTGAATAGCATTGGGATTGAAAGTTTCAGAGATCTATACAAATTAGATGAGGGTTTTGGTGAGGCCTATAAGGTATGTGTTGATTTTGAATATCATTTTCATAGCAAGTTCTCTGATTTTACTTTACAGAATGGATTGTTGTTCAAGGGAAATCAGTTGTGTGTACCCAAAGGGTCAATGAGGATGAACCTCATACAAGAGAAACATAATGTTTCTCTAAGTGGTCATTTTGGTAAGGACAAAACCTTGGAACTAGTCCAAAGGTTCTACTATTGGCCAAAGTTGGTGAAAGATGTCACCAAGTATGTGGAGTAGTGTGTTGTTTGCATGAAGGAAAAAGGAGGAATGAGTAATGCAGGATTATATCAGCCTCTACCAGTCCCTAATAGGCCATGGGAGTGTGTGAGTATGGATTTTATTTTGGGCTTACCCAAAACCAAACAGGGGTATGATATCATTTATGTAGTTGTTGATAGATTTAGTAAAATGGGGCATTTCATCTCATGTAAAACCACTAATGATGCTATCCGCATTGCTTATTTATTTTTTAAGGATATTGTGAGGATACATGGTCTTCCTTTGAGCATAGTCTTTGACAGGGATGTGAAATTTATGAGCCATTTTTGGTGAACATTGTGGAAAAGATTGGGCACTAACCTCTCTTTTGATTCAGCTTACCACCCTCAGACTGATGGCCAAACTAAGGTGGTAAACATGGTGTTGGGTAACCTCTTAAGGTGCCTAACTAAGGAGTATGGGTAGACTTGGGATGTGGTCACTCCCCAAGCAGAATATGCTTACAATGATAGCAAGAATAGAATGACAGGAAAGAGCCCATTTGAAGTAGTTTATGGGATGCACCCAAGGGGTTTTTGTGAGCTCAGAGATCTTGGTGGGATGGAGTATAGAAGTGGAAATGCAAAGGAATTCACCCATACCATGAAAGAGATACAAGACCAAGTTAAGAAGCAGATCCAAGACAGTCAACATAAGTTGAAAGCTAAAGTTGATGAGAAAAGGAGGGATGTTCAGTTTGAAGTGGGTGAATATGGCATGGTTCACTTGAAAAAGTCTAGGCTATAGAAGGGTGTCCCTACCAAGCTTCAGATGAAGAGGGTGGGAGCTTGCAGGATCTTGGAAAAATATGGGGCTAATGCCTATAAAGTGGACTTACCATCAGATTTGAGCATATCTCCAGTTTTTAATGTTCAAGACTTAATCTAGTTCAGAGGGCCAGTAAATGAGATCAATCCAAATAGTCAAGGGGTCAGTGATGATGTGGAGGTTGGTGTCTTTCCTCAAAAGTTTCAGATGGTGGATGACAAAGTTCTGGACTCCCAGGTTAAGAAGACTACTAGACACAAAGTCTACATGGAACATTTGATTAAATGGAAAGATAGACTAGAGTCAGAGGCCTCATGGATTACAGAGGAAGATTTCAAGAAGGTGGGAATCTTAGAGGATCTACTGTCCACAGGAGTGACATAGCTTTTCCTTTTGGGGGAGTATGGGGCAGGAGCACCTAGGTGGGCTAGTTGATACAATGTAACCTAGGGTTTTCTCCTTCCTTGTTTTGGCTTGTAGTGGTTCTAGCTAGACCAATAGGTGAATAAAGGGACCAAGAGTCCTAGTATGTGGAGTCTTAAGTAGGAGGATGTGTCTTGTTAGGTCCTTAGAGACCTTTGTATCCATTTAGGTCCAATTAGGGGATTTTGGTATTTCATGCCCAAATGAGTCAAAGAAGGGAATAAAGGTCCTATTTTTTGTTATTTCATCATAATTAGGGGTTTGGACAACTTTGGAAAAGTTTAGACCAAGTTTAGACACCATGGCTAAAAGTGTTAGAGTTATAGTCTTTTGGGTTATTAATTAAATCATTTTGATCTAATTACTAACTCACCTATTCCCTCTAGTTGCTTAAGCCAACCTTAGGGTTTCCCTTTTAGGGTTTCGTGATTCCTTTTTAAGGAATCAACTCTTTGTATTTCATAACGCATTGAATCATATTGTAATACAATTGTTCATAATAGCATATTGTTTTCATGTGCATATGATGCCTCTGGCTTTTTGGCCTCCATAGATTTTTCTTGCTTTCTGTTCTTTGCTTCTTCCATGTGATAGGGTTATGCATGCAGGTGTTGTTGGGAGATTAGGTTTCTACCTATTCTAACATTGTATCAGAGCCATCTTGCTGCTCTCTGTTCATGTTTTTTTGAAGTGTTTCAGAAGCAGGAGGTTCTCTACAGGATGATATTTTTTGTTTTTTTTTTGCATGCAAAAAAGAATTTTTTTTTGGGTACATTTTTAGCTCAAACGGACATCACCATTGAGCTCAGAGCACCCAAAAACCCCAGAAACCATATAAAAATTGTCCATTTTGGACAACGTGGCTCTGAGGCAAAATTTTTTTAGTTTCCAGTACCGTACGGGCACGGAAACCGAAAAAAAATTAAAAAAAAACTTTTTTAAAGGTTTTTTGCATTTATTTTAATGCAGGTAGGGTTATTTCAATGGTGCCACCTCTGGGCCGCCGCCGCACCACCACGGCCCGGCCTCGCCGGCTGCGCCTCTAGCAGGCCCTGCGGGCTCCGCCGGCACCTCTGGCCCCCGCCACCAGCAGCGGCACCACCCACCTCTAGCTCCGCCACCTACACTGCGCCTGACACCGCCACTCCGCCCAACCAGC
>MU227585.1:371221-385176 GCA_018584345.1 Thuja plicata | reverse complement strand
TAACACTTCCTGAATTTTAACACAGTAAATATGCAGAAATCGGGTTCGGAATCGGCAAAGAAAAGTGATCAACCAGATTGGTCAAGGCTTGGGAATCTTCAAAGGAGTTCATTCCTAGGTCTATAATACAGGTCAACCTTCAATTATCCAAAATGTTCACCTGGGTATAGACTTTCAAAAGCTCAAAGTGGGTCACTTAGCAATTCTGAATTTGAAAACACAGGAAATCAGATTTAATCACTATCAGAATGGTTCTTGAAAACTTGTCATCCGATTTCATAAAGATCTGCAGACTGGAACATATGGAGTGTGTGACCTCTGGAACACAGTGTAAAAGGAATTTTCTCAATTGGATGAATTGGTCAAAATTTGTAACATGTCAAACTGGGCTATTCAGATTTTCAGACAGGACAAAAATGCAGACAGTTCATGAACAACCAACTTTGGGAAGTATGAAAGCTTATCAAATGGATTCAGAATGACCTGAGGTTTAAAATATAAGCTCTCTGATATGCATACTAAACATTCCCAAAGTGGCGAACTATGAAACTCAACAGGGTGTTAGATACTCAGCAGCAAAGTAGGCTCCGGACAACAAACTGACAATTAAGCAACATGCATATTTAGGTGACCCCCTCAAAATGACTACTCCCTAAACATGTTAGAACTAAAACTTAGGAGCTGGGACCCACTGCATATATCAAATGCAAGGCATTAAAGCCTCTTCCAAACTTGTATCTCATGAAAATCATCCGGGCATCTTTTACATGCACTCTAACTGAGTCTTCTCACACAATTTTTTCAAGGGTACTAACTTTGCTTGTCTGAAAAATTTAACATGGTCACTCCAAATTTGTTCCAAATTTAGGAGTACCAACACTAGGCACATTATGCCTTCCTTTGCAACCTTCTGTGATCAGTTGACTCAAGAACAGTCAAAGATTCAATAGTTGAATGATACTTTGGCTTTATGAGCCATGCTTTGGTTGCTCATCCATCTTCATAGAAACTGGAGCAGAAATAGGTATCACCAACCACAGAGTCTTGGAAGGATTCTCCTTCTCAGCATTTCGCTAGTCCACCTCCTTCACATAAGGGGAAATTGAAGACTGAAAAACCTAAGTGTGCTTATTGTAATAAGCCCAATCATGATGAGTCTCAGTTCTTTCAGAAGAAGGTAGATGGATATGCCCAACAGATTGCTGATTTGATAGCTCTTCTTCACAAGAGAAAGATTGATATTCCTTCTTCCTCTCTCACTGGTCTTCTTCATCATCTTCTTAGGAAGATGAGTCAGACAATGGAAAGGGTCATGCATTATGTGCATCTTCTATTGCTCCCTCTTCTAGATGGCTACTGGATTTAGGTGCTTCACACCATATGGCATCTTCTTGGGGTTTATTCTCATCTTTTGAGACCTCTCCTACCCCTCACATTCTGATGGGAAATAACACTGTTATGACTGTCTATGGGAAGGGTTCAATTGACATTGATGATGTACTATGTGTTCCATCCTTGTCATCGAACCTTCTCTCTATTTATCAGATTACTCACAGTGGGATAGGGAAGACAGTTGAGTTCATTGCAGATTCTGTACACAGAGATAGTGCAGCATGCAATATTTTTTCCATGGGGACAGTTGATCTTGCTACCCGCTTGTACTCCTTCTCTCAGTTTGGTCCTCCATCTCCATTGTTGGAGAATATCTCTCCTACTTCACTAGTACCTATTGAGGAGAATTCAGGTCACCTAAACTTATGTGTTGTTCCTGAGCTTAGTGTTGTGGCTTCTCCACCTTCTCCTCTTGTTGAGTTTGCATCTATTCAGCATGATTCCTCTCAAGAACTTCTTGTTATGGTTTCTCCCTGTATCGAGCCACCTACTCCTATTATAAAGGGCATATTCAAGGACATTCATCTCCTCCCAGATGATAGATTCCGCCCATCTATTGGCCTACCTTCATTGGAGATTCCACTACAGGAGTCTCATGCATTCTCCTTTGAGCATCAGTTAGGCCTTCCAGTTTCTCCTCTCATTCAGGGGTTTCCTTGTTGTTCCATGCCTTGGTTTCTTCCGCATTGGAGTTCCATTGGTTTGATCATTTCCACAAGGGTTCGACCTTTCTGGGGGGCTAGTTGTACTTATGGTCTTGAGAGAGTCTCTTGAGCCATTTCTTTTGTACTTTTTTTCTATCTCTTTTTGGAGAGGGGTTTTTCCCACTGGGTTTTCTCCTTTGTCTCCAGTTTACAAAGATTTCTTTGTATTGGGTACCTGATCAGGCCTTGTTGTCGGGACCCATTTCCTGCTTTCATAGCTATGTTAGGTTAGCTTACCCCCTGCGCTTAGCTTAAGGGGGGGTGTTAGAGTAATCTTTAGTTTTCTTATTAATTAAATCATGTCGATTTAATTAGTTAAGTTATTACTCTTTAGTGCTTAAGCTTTCTCTTAGGTGCATTATAATTAATATTTATATTAATTATTAATGTACAACCTAACTTTTCTTTGCTTTAGGGTTTCATTCACCTTTATAGGTTAAAATTTGTAATTATTTTTCAGTAATTCAAAATACATTTTTGCTCTCACACTTTGAATACTTTCTGAGTTCTACTTTTTTCTCCTTTTAGCTTCTCTCCTGTAACAGGTTATTTGCATGCAGGTATTCTTGGCATTCTGTGGATTTGTATCTCTCAAATCCTACAGGTATAGTTCACCATATTTTTATTTTATAATTTCTTTTTTGAGTACTGGAAATGAACCTATATCATACATGAAGGATCTCTCTCAAAAGGAACATGAGTCTTGGAAGTAGACCATGTAGGAGGAGACAGTGGATTCAAACACTTGGGATCTTGTTAGCTTTCCCAAAGGAATGAAGCCCATTGGATGTAAATCTGTATTTAAAAAGAAGTTTAGAGAAAATGATTGGTTAGAGAAGTATAAGGATAGAATGATGGCCAAGGGCTACTATAAAAGAGAGGGTGTTGGTTTTGGTGAAAATTTTAGGCTAATTTAGTTGGACTATGTGGTATTTTCTAAATATTTTGCCCTTTTTTGACATTTTTGTTAGTTCAAAGTTACAAATTGCTTTCATTACTTCTACTTGGTGTCATTTGGAATTCAATTTTGGGGATTGCAATTTTAGTTTTTTTAATTAAATCTGGGGGGTGTTAGTGCTCATTTTTCTTTGTGTTCAATTGCACACTATGTCAGAATGTACACACATTGCAGAGTGTAAGACACAATTATCATTGAACTATCATTGCTCACTCCACATAACTATCATGTACATGCAATATAAATATGTCATATTTGTTACAATCTAAAGGTATTTGGAAAATTTTAGATGCAAATTAACTTGAGTTTACTATGTCATATGAGCAGTTTGTTCATGGAAACAAAATGGACGAGGCAAAAGAACTCACATGTCTCCATGTTTTTGATAAATTTTTGTTTAACATTACGAAGTGTAAGACACCTAAAGAGGTGTCAAATAATCTTTTTGAGTCATATGGAAAGATCAATAAGTTCAAGATCTTGTCGCTTGAAGAAGATCCCACTTCTCTTTCTCTAGATGCATTTCCTACTATTTAAGATTTCCTTGCATAGTTTAAATTTTAATCTTATCATACTTGGAAGGATATTGTCATGCCAAATATGACAATGAGTGCATCTTATTGATTCTATCTAAGTTTAGAGGTTCTTTTCAAGTATTTACTTCTGCTTTTTATTCTACAATGTATTCCATGGGAGAAGATCATAAGAAGGCTTTTTAAGAAATGTTTTGTGATCAACTTACTAGGGAGCATGCCATGCTAATTCAGATGGATGCTCTACCTAAGCATCATGTTTTGATGGTTCAATATTCAAAGGGTAAGGGTAAGAATAAGAAGAAGCCCAAGACATGTGGTGAGCATCCCTCCAAGCATAAGGTTAAGAATTATCATAAGTCTCTTCCTCCACCTCCTCATCCTTCGAACTCATGGGAGTCATCCTCCAAGTCTAAGAAGAAGGAGAATTATTCATATTGTGGAAAATCATGGCATAAATTATTTTGTGAGGTTAGGAACATTGGAGAAAGCTCTGATAAAGTATAGTATATCTATGCCTAAGTTTTCTTCCTTTGGAAAAGGGCAAGTTCTTTCAGCTTAGGCTTTGTTCTCTACCAATGGCAGTTGGATTCTTGATTTAGGTGCTTCACATCACATGACACATGCCATGGATTTTACTGATTCTATTTTGCGTAGTAGTTATTTTCATATTACAGTTGAGAACTGTTACAAATTCTAGTTTTAGAGATAGGCCCAGTTCAGATTTAGGATGGTTGCATTGATATTGTTGTTCTTGTTCCTAATATCTCTTGGAATATTATTTCCATTTATCAGATTTGTCTTCATTGTGATGGGAGGTTTGTTGAGTTCTCTCCCAATGATGTGACTATTTAATAGTTACACAATCTCGAGAAGGTTGTTTCTATATGAACAACTGATCATGTTTCAACTTGTTTGTATAGATTTGATGGATTTGAGTCTTCATGATCATGCTTTATTGCTCATGCATTTTCAATGAGTAAACTTTGGCATGAACAATTTGGGTACTTGAATTACATATATTTTCAATATATGGGCACACAAAATTTGGTGTTAGGTCTTCCTAAGATCTCTTGCAAATAAAATAATGTCCAAGATATGATAGCAAACACTGTGCAAATATATTAATATCTTGTACTATATTGGGAATTGTATAATGTGTTTTAGCAGAAGCAGAGGAATGGTGAGTCTTGGTGAGTCTTGTGTTATTAACATAGGAGTTCCTAAGGGCATATAATGTCAGTCCCACTTGATCAATCTATTTTTGAGAGTGTAGTATCCTTTAATGATTTTTTTAAATCAAACTCTGTATGGTATTATAAATTTTCGATGAATGTCAACAACCTCAAGTGAGAAATAGGTAAAGAAATTTTGCAACAATATTCGTAATGTCAACAATATGATTAACTTAACGACTCAGACCTTCCAAATCCGATGAAGAATTGATTTTTAGAACTCTTAAAAATTGTAATGTAAGGGTAGCGAACACACAAGAAGCTATGAGTAAAAAAATTCTGATTATACATTTAGAAAATAAAGCATGCACGAAACATTTTATAGAATGCAAATGCGAGATTATGTTGCCGTGTTAGTTTCATAGATTGACATCACTATGTATCTGGAGATTGTTTTTGGTCTTTTTATAATGTTGATCTATTTAGGTAATCACTCTTCAGTATGATTGATTTGTATTTTGAATTCTTTCTTGTGCACTAAATCATTATCTCAAAAGCAAGTTAATTAGTATCAATATGTTAAATACATCTACCTAAAATGTATAGGCTTGAAACTATTTTATTAACTTTTTCTAATATAGATTTTTAATTCTAATTATTAACTTTTCTTAATGTTTACTAATAATTTTTTTAAAAACTATTTTTATGTGGTAAATTGTTATTTTTAAATATTTTTATTTTATTTTATACTTATACATCTATCTATAACTTTTAATTTTGATGGGTGCATGTCTTTTTTTTTCTTTTTAGTGTTTACTTTGAAATTATTATGTTTATAATTAATATTAATATTTTGACATGCAAATGGTTGTCAAATTTAAACAAAAAACTAAATTTTTTGTTAACATACTTAGACCATTACACTCCACTCTTATTATAGAATATTTCAAGACATTAATTAATATAAATTCAATACTAAATGAAAGTTTTTGTTTTAAATTAAATTAAATTAGTTGATAATCTTTATACATTTATGTTTACTAGGTAATTTTTTAATTCTAAATTTCAACAAATATGTGATTAATAGATTAATTATCAATGAAAATATGATAAGATTAAAATTTTAATTAATATTTTTTTGATCATAGGATAAGTAATTGGATTCCTTAGATAACATTTTGTAATGCAATGTTCCCTGAATTTGATTTTCTTCAATAAATGACAGGCTATCTTTTTCATGACAAAGAGATCATGTGCCTTTTCACTAGACTAATAGATTTTTCAGACGCAGACAAATTGTTGTTCTCTAACTACAGAAGACTTCATATTATAAACTAGCACTTGCAAGTTAGTCGGGTGCAAGGGTTACATTGATTGCAAATTATCCAATGTCACTAACATCACAAGGTCTCTCTCTCTCTCTCTCTCTCTCTCTCTCTCTCTCTCTCTCTCTCTCTCTCTCTCTCTCTCTCTCTCTCTCTCTCTCTCTCTCTCTCTCTCTCTCTCTCTCTCTCTCTCTCTCTCCCCTAGGATGGATCCTTCTACAATTAACCCTACATACTTATATGCAATTCAACATATAGATCGATTGTCTTTTCAATGGATTTTTTTGAAATTGATGGATCATTTTTGACAAATTATTCAGACTCAAAAAGTTAAAAACAATCCTCGTTAATGTCAATGATGCCTATAATTTTTAAAACTCCACCCATCACTAATAAAGCCACTTCAATCCAATGGCATTTCATGTAGCATACAAAACACTATGATCATTTGAGTTTGATCTTTGGCTTCATAACTTTTTAATTTGCAAAATCAATATAAACAAACATTTTTTTTGGGGTAAAAATGGTAACTTGTACCACAAAATTTTATTTTATTAATTTTTAAATCTTTTTTTTTTTTTACAATCCTGGTTCAATGAGCATGGGTAGGAAAGAACTAGGTAAAGAAAATCTTCGGTCTTGCTCATAAACTACAAAACTGAGTCTCCAAAAATTGAAGAGACAATACTGACGCTTGCAACAACAGTAGAAAAACCATTTCCAATCCAAGAAAATAATTCACCAGACTACTTTCAACAAGATCGCTTACCCCACCTAATCCAAAAAAGAATGGAGAAGCCCAATCCAATAAACCCATTAGAATGAAACAAAACCCACAATGAACTCGAGAACCCAATTCCCCCAATACACCCGAAGAGGACCCACTGAGGAAGGATAGAAAAGAAGACGAGGGAAAGAAGAAGATTTCAATATCTCAGTGGAAGAAGAGTGCCTATCATCCATGAAACCTAGAATCATTCATCATGTCCGAATTAGTAGCCTCAGCTGAGACACCTGCATATACACCTCCTTTACATTTGGCTATGAACCATATTAGTAATATTGGTATGATTGAACAAAAAGTAAACTAGAATTAATGGTAAACTAAGAAATAGTAAGAGACCATAGCGAAACACGAAGGCAACAAAGAGCACACCAAAGGTGTGTAAAGAAACTAGAACCATAATCAGATGGTGACAATCACCCACCCAATCATGCAGGAAGGAATTAGAGAAAAAGTTCTCACGATTGAGGCAGATACCAAAGCACAAGTAACTGTCATACCGAGCCCAATTCAATCTCACATATAATTGTACCAAACAAAGACCCATTTAAAAACAACAACCACGAACTTTTAGGATGCAGTATTCAACGAAGACCTTCATGGGAAGTAAAAAAAAACCTCTTTAACATCAAAGTTTACATAAGTAGATCGATAGATATTTTGCAGACCAAATCCCTAGAATTATGTCAAAGTGAAAGCATGCCAACTTGTAAATTAATGAAAACTAAACAACCAATTTCAATGGAGCCAACAAAGTAGCAAAGGGAGAAGTGCCACCAAGGAGATTTAAAATGCTGCTAAGAGCGCATATATCCATAACTAGGGAGAAAACCAAAACCAATAAAATATTCGGGGATCAAGCAAACATAATGTTTAGTCCATGCTAAAAGAGAAACTTTTAGTTGAAAAATGCTTACATCACAAAAGACAAAGGAGATGGACAAATTACCCCTGTTAAATAAGCAATCCAAAGCATCAATGAATGATATATCAACTGCAATGTTTCCTAATCTAAAAGTCTGTCCATAAGTAATTGAACAAACACCTCCACTCCATATATAGATAGATAAGGAGGGATATAGCTCAAAAACACCATAATTATAAAAAATGTCAGTAATCAAAGAAATATTACATCATTATTCCCGACAAAAAGAGCGGAGCTCATTCCCCTCATCAACATCCGAATCTGAAAATACTAATCCACCCGACCAAGATGAGAATGAGGAGAGAATCATGTAGAAATTCCAAACAATGTAAAAGAAAGTAGAACTAGAAGAACACCTTATCCCCAACAAAATGGGTGAGAAAATTTATCCATCCTGATGAGAATAAGGAAACTTATACCATATGCGAGAGAGCCTGCTCATCCACTTCCTGCAGCGGAAGTGAATCATCAATAGTGTTATTGGCTAAGAAGTTTGCAATCATATTAGCCTCTCTTTAACAATGTTCAAACTCAAAATTATAAAAAGATGTCAATTTAACCAATATCAAATCAAGTCTATATTGCAATTTCCAACAAGAAGCTTTCCTAGATATAACAATATTATAAAAAACCATAGAGTCACCTTCTATGATAATCTTAGTGATATTCACAGAAATGGCATAGGACAAACCAAGAAGGAGAGCTTACATTTCTGCCACATTGTTAGTGTCTGAGGGTTTTTGTTACAAACAACTTTCACTATTAAACCTGTAGAATTTCTAATTACAGGCCCAACCCTAGAAAAGATAGGATTGCCTCTAGCAGCCCCATCATAATTAAGTTTGTAAAATCCATGCGGAGGGGGAGGCCACTTAACCTGAGATTGAGAAAACAGAGATGGATTATTAGGTTGACAACCATGGGCTGGAAGGGATTGCAGTAATGACCAATTATCATGAATAAAAAAATCCCATTTAGAAAAAGGTTTTTTAGATTTAATATTTTTAATATGGTATGACAACATAACTTCAGAAATATATTTTTAATTTTAAAGATCACATCCGCCCAAGAAGCATGCTTATTCCTAAACACCCTTTCATTACGCTTAATCCAGATGGTCTAGATTATTATGGAAGGACTTATCTCCCAAAGAGGGGCAAAGGTAGATGACTTATATAAAAAAGGCCATACCTTAAAATGATCACACAAAGTAGGACCAATAGCTACATTCTAGCCTAGTCTACGAAATAACCAGTACGTCCAACAATCTAGAGAAAAAGGACAATGAAGGAATACATGATTTGCAGATTCCATGAAATAAACACACAAGGTGCATGGAAAAACAACTGTTACGCCCAATCTTTCACCAATTAGAACCCTATCCTGAATGGCCGTCTATGCAAAACCCTCAGCCTTAGGGAGACAAGCAGCTCCCCACAGTAATCTAGAGGGCTAGAAATCAGATGTGTGAGCTAGGAAATTTGAATTATAACCAACTTTTATAGAATATTGTTTTGAAAGAGAGCCAAGCCAAATAAGTTCATCTTCTTGAGGAGAAAAGATAATGGCACGAGAGTTTAACTCATAAGACAATTGTGAAACCAAACCCGAGCCATCACTAAGTGTAGAGAGATCCTTCCAAACAACGTTACCATTCTTGAGATCAAAGTAATGACAAACTTCAGTGCCCCAAACATTTTTTAGGTGAACATCTAAAGGAGACCAGTCCTGAATATGACAAAGAGGTTTATGACCATTCCAAGAATCTTCCCAGAAGTGGGCCTTGGCACCGTAATGTATCAGCCAAGACAAGGAAGGGAGAATAAGATCTCGACACGAAGACATAAAATTCCACATAAGAGACCCGCAAGGAAGTGATAAGGTTGTAAAAATCCTCTCCTGAGCATCCAAGTCAAGATATTTTGCTCTCACTAACTTAGCCCATCTAGACTTCAGATTACAATACAATTTCCACAAAAGCTTAACACCAAGTGCTTTATTTTGAAGGGAAAGATACCCAATACAAGCACCATGCATTGATTTAGGAGTATAAACCTTATGCCAAGCAAGTAAAGGTCGTTTTTTAATTTTGGGACATGTTTTCTACCCAAAGCAAATCCCTCAAAACAGACTGAAGTTCCTGGATAGAACGCTTTGGCATGTTAAACATGGATGACATTTAAAACTGACTTAATCATAAGTAATTTGCCAGATAAAGTAAGCCATTTATGTTTCTATAAAAGAATGTTCTCAGATATTGAGGAAATAATTTTATCCCAGAACTGATGTTTTTCAGATCCACTGTAAAAACGCACCCCGAGATAGCGGCCGGGGAATACCCCCAAAGAAAAACCCCCAAAACACTGAAGCTGTGTCTAACCAATGGAGGGACATTGAAAAAGAAGATTATAGACTTTGCAGATTAATCAACTGACCGAAGGCCATGAAATAATCTTCAATAATTTTTTTAATATAACGAGACTCAATCATAGTAGCCTCCCCAAAAAGAAGAGTGCCATCCGCAAAAAAGTTATGAGTATGAGCCTCATTGCCATCGTCCAAGGTAACATAAACAAAGATTTCTTTTTATTCACGCAGATTTTGCCGTCATTATAACCTTACCTGCTCTTCCCGGCGGAAAAACGGGTTAATCGGCAACCGCGAAAAGATCTCCAGATCCGACATGACGATTTTCAGGCTAAAATATTTTATACGTTAATTAAATATTAATAGTACCTAATGGTGTAAAATCCGTTAGACTCCCCTTGGTCAAGACTACTTGAATGAACACATTTATCTCAACCAAAGCCAAATAATTGTTCGTAGCTTAGAATCTGGCACGCGTCTTGGTAAGAACTTATTCAAATAACGGCATCTACAATAAAATGTAATTACGAATGTTTAGTTCAGCACAAAATGGAAGAGTTATTCAGTCAATGACTGGAATTTGAATTAGCATTTGGTTTACCAAAAAACTTTCAAGGCAAATATTTTGCCCTACATTTTTTCGTCTCCAATACGCCATAGGACTTTGAATGCCTCGCTATTGAAGAAATCGTCCGAGGTATTGTTGTGAGGTATGGCTCCTCCTACAAATCGGTCACAATAATGCACTAAATCCCATCTCACTCTTCATCCACAACCTTGTTACAAATTTTTTTCTCTGCAAATTGATTTAGTAAATACTGTGCCCCTGCAACAATGAGAAGTATGGTGAATATAAGCACAGTGCTTGCTCATGTGCTCCTCCTTATGTTTATGGTCCATGTCTCCGCTCGACATAACCTCCCAAGTCCTCCAAACAACATTAATGCGCTATCAAATATGGAACAGTTGGGCGGCTTAAAGGCCGACTGTGGTAGCATTCCATGTCCTTCATCAATTGGCACAAACACTGTTTCTTCATACCAGAAGACTGTGTTCCCCAGATTCAGTGTAATTAATGTATTCACAAATATGGAGCAGCTAGGAGGTTCAAAGACAGATTGTGGCAGCATTCCATGTCCTCCATCAACAGGGACAAACGCTGTTTCCTCAAACCAGAAGACTGTATTCCCACAGTTAGGCGGTGTAAAGGCCGACTGGCAGCATTCCATGTCCATCATCAACCGGCACAAATGCTGTTTCCTCAAATCAGAAGACTGTATTCCCGCAGTTAGGTAGTTTAAAGGTGGACCGTGGTAGCATTCCATGTCCTTCATCAACCGGCACAAATGCTGTTTTGTCAAATCAGAAGACTGTATTCCCGCAGCTAGGCAGTTTAAAGGTCGACTGTGGTAGCATTCCATGTCCTTCATCAACCGGCTGTTTCCTCAAACCAAAAGACTGTATTCCGGCAGTTAGGTGGTTTAAAGGCCGACTGTGGTAGCATTCCATGTCCTTCATCAACCGGCACAAACGCTGTTTCTTCAAACGAGAAGACTATATTCTGGCAGTTAGGTGGTTTAAAGGCCGACTGTGGTAGCATTCCATGTCCTTCATCAACCGGCACAAACGTTGTTTCGTCAAACCAGAAGACTGTATTTCCACAGTTAGGCGGCTTAAAGGCCGACTGTGGCAGCATTCCATGTCCTTCATCAACCAGCACAAATGCTGTTTCGTCAAATCAGAAGACTGTATTCCTGCAGCTAGGCAGTTTAAAGGTCGACTGTGGTAGCATTCCATGTCCTTCATCAACCGGCACAAATGCTGTTTCCTCAAACCAGAAGACTGTATTCCGGCAGTTAGGTGGTTTAAAGGCCGACTGTGGTAGCATTCCATGTCCTTCATCAACCGACACAAACGTTGTTTCCTCAAACCAGAAGACTGTATTCCCGCAGTTAGGTGGTTTAAAGGCCGACTGTGGTAGCATTCCATGTCCTTCATCAACCGGCACAAACGCTGTTTCCTCAAACCAGAAGACTGTATTTCCACAGTTAGGCGGCTTAAAGGCCGACTGTGGCAGCATTCCATGTCCATCATCAACTGACACAAATGCTGTTTCGTCAAATCAGAAGACTGTATTCCCGCAGTTAGACAGTTTAAAGGTAGACTGTGGTTGCATTCCATGTCCTTCATCAACCGACACAAATGCTGTTTCCTTAAACCAGAAGACTGTATTCCCGCAGTTAGGTGGTTTAAAGGCCGACTGTGGTAGCATTCCATGTCCTTCATCAACCGGCACAAACGCTGTTTCTTCAAACCAGAAGACTATATTTCCTTCAAACCAGAAGACTATATTCCCGGAGTTAGGTGGTTTAAAGGCCGACTGTGATAGCATTCCATGTCCATCGTCAACCGACACAAACACTGTTTCCTCAAAACAAAAGACTGTATTCCCAAGTGTAAATAATGTGCTAACAAATATGTAACAGCTAAGAGGTTCAAAGGTCAACAGTGGCAGTACTCCTTGTCCTTTGTCAACTGAAACGAACACTGTGCAGCTCTCTCATGGTGTTGAAGATGGTGCTTCCGAGATTCTGCGCAGGGACATCTACTGAAACTTGTAGGGAGAACTTCCTCTTCTACAACTCCCTCCTGTTGTCACGCCACGCAAACAAAACCTATCGTTTTGATTTGATTCATTCACTACATTAGAATACATGTGTAATGCTTTCATTTTTTTAAATAAGAGAAGTGTTGATTGATCAACATGCTTAAACATCACCAGAAGAGAAATAGTTAGACCAGGAGTAAACAGATTAATTAAAAAACGTCATATTAGGAAATATTTATAATATTAGGAGCCCATGGTAGTAAAATAAAGTATTGACTGTAACGTTGCAAAGATATACAAACTATCATATTTATATTTTATAAATAAAATTTATCTATGAGATTTGGAGAGATGAAAGTAAAAAAATCTTTAGTATTTATAAAAATATAAATACAGTATCTACAGTGAAAGGAAAGTTATATTAGGAGCATATAGTAATAAGATAAAATTTTTAGTGTGCTTTTTTGAAGATATACAAACTACTATATTTATATTTTATAAATAAAATTTATGTAGAAGATTTGGAGAGATATGAAATTTGAAAAGATCTTTAAAAAAAATAGTATCTACAAACTAATGTTGTCATTTCTTATAATTATTGTTTTGGGTTTTGAAAAGCAATGAAAAGTATGTGTGGAATCTCTAATGAACTACAACCACCTCAAAAATCACCTATTTATGTATAAATGTGCCAGTCTAAATCATTTTATCTAATGTGTAAATCAAAATGTATGATAATTTATGACTAATCTCAACGCATTTTGGAAATTGTAAACTATAGAAATTTGATATACCTAAAAATATTTAAATAATTTTTTTTTAGAAATACAATAATTGGTTTGGGTAATGATGGATCATATAATGAACTTGGGAAATTTTAAATATATGACTTAATAAAATTAATTTGAAGTTGTGATAAATCATCTAATTAATTTTAAGAATTGATAAGTTTTTCTCCACTTTTCTTACAATAACTTTTGAACTATAATTCAGAATTGCAATATTTATTTTAATAAGACATTGAACAACCAACTCTTGAATTAGGTTTCTCCCAAAATTTGATGCTTCAATCTCAACTGACGCAAGTTAGATCAAAATTGTTTTTGATTTGACCCTACCAATTGGATTTCCAAATTGTAGAATTCAACTAGCAAATCAATGTCGTATGAGTTCATTCACCCTAA
>MU227585.1:309542-322657 GCA_018584345.1 Thuja plicata | reverse complement strand
ATAGCCAGTACACCCTACACCAAACAGTTTATTTTCTTCCCCAATGAATAAGAAGTTTAACTCTTCAAAATGGATTGCAGGATCAATCAATCTTGTCAGTGGTAATTTTTTTTATGCAAACTAGTCACTTTTGATATTTATGTTCTGAGGGATTGTACATTTTAAGAAGTAATTAAGAGAGAGGCAACATATTAGATTCTGACAAAATAGGGCAACTGCTTACATGATAATGCCCAGGTGAAAACCATGCAAATCATCCAGAGAAAGAGTTGAGTGAATTTCAAGAGGCCCACTCAATTTACTAAGGAAGCTTCTTGTCCTCTATATATACATGATGAGGTGTTTGGACAAGTACTCATTGATCATACCACTCTAATGGATTTCTTGGTTTTGAGTGCTCTGACAGGCCTTTTGGCTGGAATTTATATTCTTCACTGGTGTTGTAAGGAGTCTCGTCCTCACATGAAGAGTCTGATGAATAAACATGTTGTGATAACTAGGGCATCTAGTGGAATTGGGCTTGCAATGGCCAAAGAGGTGCTTCTGCAAGGAGGTTTTGTGAGTATGATTTCAAGAAACCCTGCTAATCTTTAGAGAGTAGTCAAGAGCCTTGTTGAGGATATATAATGCCATCCAGATAGGATATTCACTAAGGTATCAATTTCGTTGAAAGTTATTTGGATTCTAATGTTGTATTTAATAACACCATATGACTGGTCTTGCCAAGTTTGTCAGAAATGCCTTATTTGTGTTTAGTGACAAATAGACATTTTAAAGCTTGTGTAGATAATGTATCCATTGTCCTCTTTGGATATCTAGCCTCTATGGTAAGAAAATTTACATCAAACATTGGGCAATTGGATTCCTTAGTTTATAACAAGATTTTTGAAACACCCATCTAGGTTTTCTAGGTTTTGATATTAATTTTCTTATTTCATTGGCAGTTTATATTTTATGGGCAAGGTGTGTATACAGCCACCAAATATGCTGTTAAGCCGAGTCATTGAAATTTGATAATGGCATCTTTTTCTTAACTTCATCCTACTACAGGAGATAAATTTGATAATGGCATCTTCTTCTTAACTTCATCCTACTACAGGAGATAAAGCAAACCCTAATGGTAAGATAGAAAGACATAACTAAATTGTGCAACCCGATTTATATACAAGATCACCTCTAATATGTCAAGGTGAAATGAATCAAACTTATTGATTATGTCTACAAAAAGATCAATGATATAAGGCAAAAAAATCAAAATATTTCTTAAGGGTACGATTTTCCCCCAAATCTAAACAACCCCAAACATTTATGTAATTTTCAAAGGAGGATTTTTCCAATTTAATCATACCAGTGAAGATCTAAGGCATGCGCAGATTAGAGAGAACTTTTAGCTCGTTCAACATAGAGAGAAAATTAATATTTTAAAACAAAAAGAGTTTCTTGGATTTAGGAGGCATTTCTAAAAGTAAAACACCCATGTACAAAAATAGTTGAAACATAGCCTAGATAGTTTTAACAAGATTCAGAAACTTCTATAATTCTCAGAGAAAACTAAAAACAAAGAAATTAAACAACACTTTCTAATGCTAAAAGAAAGCTCAAAATGTAACCTGATTGCTTGACGAATTGTTCTATCGATAGTTGTTCTCCCACCATCCTCCACAACATTATTCTTTTCATCTCTTATTGTGTAAAACTCATTTTGTTTCACCCAATTCCTCCCCCTTTATTTCTCCCAATTTGATAACAATCTATCACCATTGGGAAGCCAAAATACCCTAAATGTGGTTGATGGCTCTCCAGCTTCCACCACCTCGAAACTAGATTAAGAAAACCAATTTAAACATAACTGATGCCTTGAATTTCAACCTATGATGATGGAAAAGAGAATTTATTTTGAATTTTTTTATTTAAGTACCTTTATAATGACTTTTAACAATGAGTTCACATTCCCTCCATAACTGGTAAAATTGGTACTAAGGAGTGGTAGTTAGTTTCCAGAATTTGTGAAAGAGGTTTGTGACAGTTATAAACAAAATGACAATAGTTCATCTCAAGGCATGTGATATTATTCATGATATAAGACAAGATCCACGCAGAAAATTGTATGTCGGCATTTCACATTGTGTTTTCTTCATACAACCATACAAATTATTTTGCAGTGTGATATCAGTTCCAACCAAAAAGAAAGACTACAAATTATGAAGCACAAATAGATAAACCATTAAATGAAGAAGCATAAACACAAATACAATACACTACTGAAGCATAAAACTCACGATAATCCTCCTCCTCCTTCGCGCAATGAAGAACAATGTTCGACAGATGAAACCTTGATGTGTTTTCATCGGTTGAATGGCGTTCGATAGATGAAACCCTCTCTGCTATGTTTGAAGATGAAAAACGCTTGAGCGGGATTGGCAGCGGATGAAACCCTATTTGCAAACCACATTTTTAAAACGCGAAGACTCCAGACCCAAAAATATATCAAATGCAGTCCAAAAACACTGAAAACCCAGTTTCCATTTTGAATTCCACCTTTTCAGTGGGAAGATCGCGCCACCCATTTTTGGGTCAAATCCAGGTTTCAACGTCAGAACCGGGTTTTGCAACTTAACAAACAAACGGTGGATTACCTTCAAAACTGGAATTTGCGCTGCCAATTCCGCTTGAATTCCATCAAACAAACGGGGCCCTAGGGACAACTTCCTCTACTACAACTCCAATTAAAACCTGTTGTTTTGATTTGACTCATTCACTAGATTAGAATACATATGCAATTCTTTCATTTTAAAAAAAAGAGAAGTGTTGATTGATCATTACAGTTAAACATCAGGAGAGGAGTAGTTAGACCATAAGTAAACAGATGAATATAAAACATCACGACGATGTTATGAAATATTTATAATATAAATATTTACTATGGCGTTGTGAAGATAAACAAACTACTATTTGAAAAAAAAATATAGAGAGAAGATTTGGAGAGGTATGAAATTTCAATTTTTTAGATACATTAAAAAAATAAATAAATATAAAAGCAATATCTATAGTAAAAGAAAAGTTGTCATTTCTTATAACTATTATTTTAGCTTTTGAATAATAATTATACTTATGTGTGAGATATGTTATAAACTACAACCACCTCAAAAATTATCAATACTTAAATACAAATTATATGCATAAATCAAAATGTATGATAATTTATGACTAATCTCTTTGCATTTTTGGGAAACTTTAACTTATAGAAATTTAATATATTTAAAAATATTTTAATAAAAGGATTTTAGAAATGTAATAATTGATTTAGTTAATGATAGATTATATAATGAAATTAAAATTGTTTAAATATATGATTTAATAAAACTAATTAAAAGTTATGATAAATCATTTAATTAAATTTAGGAATTCATAAGTTTTTTTCTACTTTTCTTACCATGATTCAAAATTGCAATTTTTATCTTTTTGAGACATTGAACAACCAACTATATATATATATATCAACTTATGCATGCTAGATCATGATTGTTTTTTATTTGACCCTCAGTGTTAATTGAATTTTTGGATGAAATGCACTCACCCTAAACTATTATGCATAATAAGCTTCATCTTTATTAAAATTACTTGTGTATCTATTATGTCATAAGGGTCAACTTTTACTAATTCACCCTATTACATAAGGTATCTTTATGATGCTAACTAAAGATTTAACATACAAAAGTGTGCAACCAAATGATAAAGATTTATTAATTTTACTTTACCATTGAATATCCTTGAATACAAAAAGATACTAGGAAGTTGGTTAAACATTTACCAAGCTAGTAATTTTAGTGGGTAAGAGTGTGATTATTGGAGCTCAAATTTAAATTTTTATAGAATGATGGAATGTAAGTGCAGATTAGATTGTCGCATTAGATCTATAGATTGATGTCCCAATATATTTGCAGTTAATTTTGCTCTATTTATAATTTTGATTGAATGAAATAATTACTCTTAAGTTTGAACAATTTGTGTTTCGAATCCTTTCTAAAAATTGTGTTGAATTTAAGAATGATCATAAGAAAATATAATTTCATTACTTATGACTGATCCAGGCTTAACTCTTCTAGTTTCATTAGTTCGTTACTTAAAGTATTATCTAGGCAAGTGATATGAAACTTAAAAATCTGTGAGCATTTTCTAATGGGGTACAAAGGAGTTTTAGCAGAAGGCATTTTCCCTTTACCTTGTCAACTGTTTGATATTGCAGTTTCTGGGGAACAATGCTTGTTAGGGTTTTAGGGTCATTCATATAAGTATCAAGTCTTAGTGTGAATACAATTGTCTAGTTGAGTACACATTTTATGAGATTAAATGACTTCTCTTTTTTTAAATGGAATAGTTTACATGAGATCGTCACTAATTTTAGCTTCATGAGTATACATTTTATAGAGGAAATAATGTTTGTAGAGCATTATATACTCTAAGAGGGTTGTTTGCATGAGATCATCACTAATTATAGCTTCATGAGTATACATTTTGTAGTTCAATTGAAGTAGAATGTGACATTGGATGATGCCCATTGCTTTAGACAAGAATTTAGTTTCCACATCTAGAGGTGAGTACAAACATTGAGAGTTCATAATAACATTCTCACTAATGAAAACTTATATAGATTCTTTAATGAGATCACAGTTGAACTTAAAAACCATTTTAAATCTTTTTGCAACAAAAGGACCAAGAATAGAGGGGACTCGTCAAAAAACAAGCCTGTTGAGACTTATTTTGTATTGGCACACTATTGTACCTTATTGACATCAATAAGGCACATGTAAAATGGTAAATTGAATCATGAAGATTTCTTTTGTTTAGGCATTTTGACAACAAATATTTGTTAAGGCACATTTATCAATTCTCCTTTTAATCAAAGGGAAGCTTTCTTCCAATATTAGTCAAAGGAAATATTTCTTCCAACATGAATTGGAAGTCACCCAGGAATGCTTGTAATCATTGTTTATTTTTAGATTCATTATATGCAAACACAAAGTTTTCCAATCATCTTTGAGGGAGGAAAAATTTACAAAAAGAAGAGTTATCATTGTTTGTAGTTGGCTCAAGGAGTATTCCAATAGGATCTACATTGAAATTTATTGAGGACGATGAGAAATATACATCCTTGTTGTTTTGTAAGCATGTAAGTTTTGATAGTGCTTGTTATTTGAAGAATAGACCCCCATGTTTAGATCTTATTGAAAAACTCCTCATGGAATATGGACAAGTAGAAAGCCATCAAGTGTACACTTAAGGGTCTTTGGTTGTGAGGCTTTTGTTCATGTGCCAAAAGAGAAGTGATGTAAATTAGATCCAAAAGCTCATCAATGTATTTTTGTTTATGCTAAATTTTTATAAGCTTTTGAATCCTCTAACCTCTGAAATAATATTTATAGAGATGTTATTTTCAGAGAGTTTAGAGATTTCTCGGGTGAAGAACAACCAAATGAGAGTAAAAGGATAGTGTAATTCAAAACAAAGATTACAAATCAAGAAGATTCACATGTGGGAGAATAGATAGATAGATTTGAGGATGGAGAAGAAGAAAAAGGTTTTGAAAGTTCATATATTGTAAAAAATGAGCACATAGAGGAAGATGAACAAGTAGAGCCCATTACTAATAACTTGATGAGGTCCACAAGGAAAAAAAAATTAAGTTGACAAGAATAGACCACCATTTTTTAAATATATATTCTTTGTTGAGTACTAGCAATGAACCTATATCCTATGAGGAGGCTGATTCTTCTAAGGAGTATTAGTCTTGGATGTAGGCCATGGAGGAGGAGATGATGGCCTTGGAAAATTGGGACACTTGAGATCTTTTTAGCTTTCCCAATGAAAGAAATCCCATTGGATGTAAGTTGTTATTTAAGAATAATTTTGGAAGAAATGGTTAGTTGGAGTGGTATAAGGCTAGACTAGTGGCCAAGGGATACTCCTAAAGAGAGGGTGTTGATTTTGGTAAAAAAATTTTCAAGCAATTTTGTTATACTATATGATATTTTATGAATGTTTGTCCATTTTTGGATGGTTTTGTTAGTTCAAATTTGAAATTTGCTTTCATTAATTCTACTTGGTGTCATTTGGAAATTTTGTTTATTGCAAATTTAGTTTGTTTATCAATTTTGGGGGGTGTTAGTGCACATTTGTCTTTGTGTTCACTTGTACATCATGTCAAAACACAAGTACGTTAATTTTCTCACTCCACACAACTATCATACATGAAATCTCAAGACATCATAGTTGCTAAAGTCTAGGGGTCTTTGGAAATTGTTATTTGTAGATAAAATTGAGTTTACTAAGGCATTTAAGTAGTCTGTTCATATAAACCAAATAGATGAGGGAAAAGGACTCGTAGGTTTCCATGTTTTTGATAATTTTTTGTTTGACATCGTAGAGTGTAAGACACCTAAAGAGGTGTCATATAATTTTTTTGAGTTGTATGGTAAGTTTAATCAGTTCAAGATCTTGCATCTTGAAGAAGATCTCATTCCTCTTTCTCCAGATGTATTTTCTATTATTCATGAATTATTTGCACAATTTAAGTTGATCTTATCACAATTGGAAGGATGTTGTCATGCTAAATCTGATAATGAATGTATCTTCTAGCTCCTGTCAAAGCTCATAGGTTCTTTTTCTAGTATTTGCTTCTACTTTTTATTCTACTATGGATGCCATGGAAGAAGATCATAAGATGCCTTCTTTTGAAGTGTTTTGTTCTTGAATTATTAAGGAGAAAATCATTCCAATTGAGATTGATGCTCTATGTAATTGTTATTATTTCATGACTCAATCTTCAAAAGGTAAGGATAAGAATAAGAAGAAGTGCAAGAAAAAATCTCGTACACATGGTGAAAATCCCTCCAATCTAATACTGGGTCTATGCTCTGCTAGGGTTTTTTCACCTTGCGTCTATCTCTGTGTTTCTGTCCTTCGCACATACTGTAGTTATTGTGGGAAATATCTTAGTATTTATGGCTCCATCCACTTCCCACCAAGCAGTTGATGCTGGTGTTGGTGTGGTTTCAGATAGCAATGGTGCCGCCAAGAAAACACCCCCGCAAGTTTGTACCCAAAGTATTCCATGAGGTATGGCTCAGCCTGACATTGTTTTACCCATTAATGAATTTAATGATGCATGCACTTGGCTTGAATCGCACACCCCGATTGGCTATTTTCTGGGTCGCAACCCCCTGAACATGTTCTCAAGGACTGGGTTGTGAAGAACTAGACTCCTCACAGAATCCGCCTGGAAGGCATTCAGAGCCTTACTAAAGGCTTTTTCCTTTTTCACTTTTCTAACCCCTCCCATATGGAGGCTATCTTTGCCAAAGGTCCCTGGAATATCAGGACCTCGCTGTTAATTTTCCAGCGCTGGTCTCATGACTTCTCTGTCTTTGATGACAAGAAGCTCAAGGTCCCAGTGTGGGTCGAGTTCCCTGGTCTCCCCTTACCTTGTTGGCCTTTCATGCAAGCCATAGAACAAAAGCTTGGTATGGCTATATGTCTCGAGCATGATAGTTTTCTTAATCCATGCCCTCACAAGAGGCTCTGTGTTGAGGTTGACCTTTCTAGGGACCTTAAAGAGTCCATAGAGATTCAGGTTGGTGATGCCACCTTCACCCAGAAGGTGCTCTATCTTAACCTTCCTAATACTTGCTTCCGATGTTAATCAGTGGAGCATAAGATTAAGGACTGCCCTCTAGTAGTACATCGTTCCAAGCCTACTCCCAAGGATACTATTACTCAACCGGTTGAGGCTGGCAAAAAAGAAGCTAGAAAGAAAGAAGATGGCAAAAAAGATGAATGGGTCACTGTCGGTTGCCGTAACAAGCTTCCCTAGCAGCCTGTTTCGGCTCCCGCCTCCCATCCGCCACCTGCTGATAACATGATTTTTTTGGAAACCCCTGTTATCAAAGTTTCAAACCCTATTGAGTAGGGGAAAAATGTTTCCATCGCCCAAGTTTCTGTTCTTGCAGTCAGCTTGCCTTCTACGGCTGCCAAAATTATTCCCTCCAGTTCCTTCTGTCGCTCTCGCAGCCCTTCTAGGCATGCTGAGGCAATGCACATTGGCATGCAGGACAAGCGACGTAATATTTCTCTAGATTTTTCTGGGTCTAGTTTTGTCCCAGGGTATTTGTCTAATAGTTTTTCCTCCCTTGGGGATGAGGATGGAATGGACGACACTATTATTCCATGAAGTACATCTCTTGGAATGTTCGTGGGTTGATAGACCTTCGTAGAAAATATTCTGTTAGGGATTTTCGTAAGCGGTTTTGTCACTGGGATGTTTTATGCCTCCAGGAAGTTAAGATTTCTGGTTTCATGCTTGATGCTACTTGTAAATTTATTTGGCCTAAGAGCCTTGCTCTCTGTTCTTAGCACGAGGCTGGTCGAGGCGGAGTTGTTACTCTCCTCTCTCCTCATTGGCATTCTCTACTGGTTAGTCATGGTTTGGATCCCATGCAACGAGTGGTTTGGGCCACTTTCATTATTGAGAATCATTCCTTCGGCATAGTTAATGTTTATGCTCCCAATGATGCTATTGAAAGATCTCACCTTTGGTGGTGGCTTGTGAATTCTCTGCCACCTACTACTTGGCTTTTTTGTGGGGACTTCAATATGGTGGAAATGACGGCTGACAATGATGGTTTTCTTCCATTTCGATGGACAACTGGTGAGAGAGAAGCCTGGTACTACATGCACAATAAATTAGGGATTTTTGATCCCAATGTGGGCCATTGCCATTCTGATGGGGTCGGGCAGAATTAGTCTAATTATAGGGCTTCTTCTGACAGAATTCATAAAAGGCTTGACTGTGCCATGATCTCGGCTCAATCTATTTTTTCCTTCTCTGATAAGCAAGCCTTACCTGTCCTTCCTCTTGTTGATGTGACCTTGTCAGACCACTATCCCATCCATTTTAATATTGTTTGACAGACAGCTAAGGCTAGGCCTCCCACCACGCAATTCTACTTTAATACTTCTGTCCTTCAGCATCCTACCACTGTGGCCCATATTCACCGGGTTTGGAACCTGGAGCTTAGACCCACCTACTTGACAGGTTGGATTAAATGGTGGAATGACACCCTCAGGTGTATGGCTCACTTTTTACGCATCTATGGCCGACAATTGGCCAACTGTCATTGTAGAGCTTATGATGCCAATACCAAAGCCTTGCGTATTGCCGCCGAAGCCCTTGCTTAGGACCCCTTCAATCAAGAGTTTCAATTAAATCTTGTCAAGTTATGTCATCAGAAGCAAGTGGCCGACAACCATGCTGCCATAGGAGCCCAGATCAAGGCCAGGCTACACTGGTTAAAGGTTGGAGATCAAGTCTCTAAAGAGTTTTTTACTGCCCTCCATCCTCGACATACCAGTATAGGCATAGCCAGAATCCGTGAGGGTTCTTCTCTTTTCACGGAGCTTCCTAATGTTTTGCAAGCCTTTGTTCGCCATTATGAACAAGTCTTTGCTACTCAGGGCTGCTCCCTTGCCAGCGAGAAGGCTCTCAAGGATTGCATCGCGGTGGTTCCTCAGTGTCTCTCCCCTGCTCAGCGGGTCTTTTGTGACCAACTGCTGTCCCTGCAGGAACTTCAAGAAGCTGTGTTCACCATGGTTGATGACAAAGCCCCTAGTTGTGATGGCTTTCCCTGTGAGTTCTACAAAATCCTATGGGATACCATCAGCTCGGATCTTCACCAAGTTTACCTGGAGGCCTTTCATACCCAATCTCTTGGGGATATCATCAATCAGGGGAATATCAAGTTCATTCCCAAGTCTCAGGATCCTGAAGATATTTGCAACTGGCGGCCCATCACTTTTCTCAATGTCTCTTATGAGATCATTGTGAAAGCTCTGGCTCTTAAGATCCAACACATGCTTCCACAAATTGTTTGGCCTAAACAAATAGGGTTTATTCAATCAAGATTTATTCTTGACAACATCATTGCTGTTTGGGAAGGTATGGAGTGGGCTCAAAAGTCTAACCAGAAAGCCCTTTTTCTCAAAATTGATTTTTGTAAAGCTTATGATCGTATTGAATGGAATTTTATCCTTGCTATGCTTCACGCTATGGGTTTTAGCCCAAGATTTCTTCAATTTGTGTAGATTCTCTTCAATGATCCTTTCGCTTGCATTACCATCAATGGCCGACAGTCTTCCAACTTCGGCCTTTTTTGTTGCATTCGCCAGGGCTGCCCTCTGGCTCCTACCCTTTATGTGTTAGCCGCTGAAGGGTTTGGATATTTGCTTGCTCATTCCATTTCTATGGGAACTGTTAGAGAAATCTCCTTGCCAAATTCTTCTTAGCAGCTGGTCAATGGCCATTTCACCGATGATTCCTTCCTCACCTTGGCGGAGGATGAAGAGAATATCAAGGCAGCCTTGCAGTGTTTAGACACTTTCTGCCTAGCGTCTAGCTCTGCCATTCAGTGGCACAAAACCCTCTGTTTGCAGACAGTTGGCTCTTCCCGAGCCTCCTTGGCTTTCACAGTTTGGTTGGACAAAAATTCAGCATGGGGAGATATTCTGGTTTCTGGGTATTCGCTTTGCTTTTCAAGGCAATCCTACTGATCTATGGAATGCAGTGCTTTCTAAGATTGAAAAAAATCTTACTTACTAGATCACAAAGCCGCTTTCCCTCGCAGGAAAATTCTAGATCTGTTCCAAATTTCTGGCCGCTACGCATGTTTACTACTCTTCTTGTTGGGCCCCTTCCAAAGCCTCTTACAAACGGCTCGAGAAACTTCTTCGGGATTTTCTTTGGGCCTCTGGTATTGATCATCAGGGATTTCATAGAGTCGCCTGGGACTTTTTTTACCTTCCTAAGTCCTCTGGTGGGCTTGGTTTAATTGATACCCAGAAGCAAGGACATGCTCTTTGTGCCAAGTGGATTGTGCGTTGCCTCTCTGGTGATGAATCCTGGAAAATGCTACTTTGGCACTGCATTTCCTTAGGATTTCCTCTCCATAAGCCTGCCTGGAAGGGGATTGGCTTTCAAACCCTTTTGGTTATGAGGGAGCCTATTCAGATCCAGGGCACTTTTGTTGCCAAAAGTATCTGGAGAGCCTGGGAGTCTATCAAGCCTTGGCTTTGATGGACTAGAAATGGTTTTCGTGATGGTCTTTCTTTCAACCAGCAGAACATTTGGTGGTCTCCTCTTTTTTCTCAGCAAGGGATTCCTCTTGCCAGAATGCAAGGAGTTAGTGCTCTTTAGTTCCACAAGCATGGAATTCAGACCCCTAAAGATGTCTTTTCCTGAAGCACCATGAGTCTTTGATCCTGGGATGATTTGCGAGTTCAGTTTCGGCTCATCCGCCCAAATCGTCTAACTTTTGACTTGCTGGTTTCTGCCATTCTGCCTCACCTCTTGCACAAATTGGGAATTTAGTTCGTCAGACCATGGTGGAAAGATTGGAAGTGGTATCCAGCCACTCCATTCACTACTTACAAGCTGAAACTTGGGTATTCTTGGCTTATACCTCATTTGCCCATGATTGATTCGCTCAATCACCGCTGGCATCTTTCCTCTTCGCAGAAGAGTTGGGGGTGGAGATTTTGCATCATTTGGGATGCTGTTACTGAGCCTAAAATTGCTTATTTTTCCTGGTGTTTGTTATACCAGGGCTTACCGTTGGGAGCTCAGCTTAGACATATGGGGGTTCCTGACCCCAAATGCCCTTTTTGTGGTCACTCAGAGACTATCATGCATATTTTCTGGTTTTGTCATCGTGCTCAAAATTACTGGAATTGGATTCATGACTTTTTTGCTCCCTTCAGGCCAGAGCCCTTTTCTTGGCACATGATTATCCTTGGTGAATCTCCCAGAATGCCTTCCTAGTTCACCTAGATTTGGCATTCCTTTCGGCTAGAAATTTTATTTACTTTGTGGAAAGATAGAAATGCTGTGCTTTTTTCTCACAGTTCTTGGGCTATTCATGTTTCTCTTTTTGATAAAGCATGTATTTGTAATAATGTCATGATGTAGATTCAGGTGCAAGCTGACAAAGTGGCCTTAGAGGTTGCCCACTTATAGGAGTTGCTGCAGCATTGGGGCAATGCCCCTTGCACTGTTGCCTGATTGCCTCCTGATTCTCTCGCAGCTGATCGTACGTCGCCTAGGGGGTGACGTCGTAGCTGGAGTTCCTCTGCCAGACACTCCAAGACCCCGCGGCAATGACGTCGCTACTCCCCCTCCCTTCCTCCTTGGAGGGATGCGGGTTCTGCATGGCCTCCTATGCTTTCTTCTACTGCTATTGCTCAGCCTTCGGCCTCTGCTCCTAATAATCAGGGAAAATTCCCTCGCCTGGTGCTGGCTATTGTGCGTGTGTATTTGGGAACCTGATGAAAACAACACAAACACTCAATAGATCATTATATTAGTCCAAAAGGGTTAGAAAAGCATGTAAAACCCACTAAAATTGAGCTATTGCCTGCTAACTAGGAGGAGTGTGATTAATAACATATTAGCCCTCAGAATATGCTATAAATCAGTGACGAATACAACCTAGCATGAAGGATTTTTAGTTGAAAACAAGCTAAAAGACATGAAAAACAAGTGTTCTAGCTCTAGCATGTGAATATTTAACAATGAAAAAGCATGGAATAAGAAGTGCAATATAATTCTAAGAGTAATCCAACAGCATAACAATGTGTTTTTGATCTAAATGTGAAGGCTTATTTGCTCTCAAAACAGGCTTCTATTTATAGAAGAATGAGAGAGAGAGAGGGGGGACAAGGTTCATTTATGAATTAGGAGGCTCATAAATGAAGGTGTAAGAGCCATTAATGCCCAAGGCATTAATAAGGCATGGGAGAGACATAGGCTTAAGGCATCTTCATTAATAAGACATTAATGAAATCCTTAAAGAGGCAAGGGAGGATGGCTTGAGAAAATGGACTTTAAGAAAGTTCAGCTTGAGAAAGTGGACTTTCTCAAGTGGGTTGAGTTGCTAAGCAATCCTTAATGGAATGTGACAACATTAGGAGGTGGGTTAGAGTAGAATTTAGGATTAGGATTAGATTAGTATGGGTGAATGGGTTGAGAAGGGTTAGAACCTAGGGTAGAAGTGGTTGAGATAGGTTAG
>MU227585.1:266171-296831 GCA_018584345.1 Thuja plicata | reverse complement strand
TGGAAGCATTTTCAGACTGGGAGAGCTCTCTGGAGGCCGACTCTAACATTTTGAGCTTACACTGCTCTTTAGCAATTCTGTTAGATCTTCTTCGGCCAGTTCCACTTAAGTCGACCTCAAGATTAACTAGGGTATCATTTATTTTCTATTTTTTGGGCTTAAACTCAGTCTCAGGGGTGGTATCCACCTCTTTACCTTCCAATCCGCCCACAGAGTCAGAAACATAAGACTCAACCAGTTCCTCCTTAGGCAGCTTAATACTTTTCTTGCAGGCTTTTTTCTCACCAGTCTCAGGACCTTGAGTAATCTTGATAGATTTAGAGGAGGAATTGGACGTTTTGTCCGTTTTACCAACCTCCGCATCATGGGACACCATCTGTATTATCACAGGGGGTTGGGGGGCTGGGCAAATGGCCTTATGAAACTGGAAGAGGCAGAGCATCAACCCTTGGTGGAGGATAGCTCTATCCGGGTTGCATTTTATGTCACTAATATTACTTTCCAAAGAGAAGAAGGAGAATTGTTATTTTGTGGAAAATCAAGATATAATAAGGAACTTTATTGCAAGATTAGCAACATTAAAAAAAGCTACGAGGAATCATAGTATATCCATGACCATGTCTTCTTCCTTGGAAAAAGGGAACACTCTTTAAGCTAGGGGACCATCCTCTACCAATGGCAGTTGGATTGTTGTTTTAGGTGCTTCAATATATCACATGACACATGTCATGGATCTTCTTGATTCTATTTCAACCTGTAGTGCTTCTCATATTGTAGTTGGGAATTCTTTACAAATTCTAGTTTGAGGGATAAGCTCTGTTCATATGCATGATGGTTGCATTGATATTGTTCTTCTTGTTCTCTTTATCTCTCAAAATCTCCTTTCCATTTATTAGATTTGTCATCATGGTGTTACTGAGTTATTTCCCAATGATGTGAGTATTCGAGAGTTATACAGTCTTGAAGTTTAGGTTGTTTCTACAAGCACACCTTGTCACATGGCTTTTTTATATAGGTTTGATGGACTTGAGTCTTCATTAAGATAATTATTCTTTATTGCTCATACACATTCAGTGAGAGAACTTTAGCATAAATGATGTGGACACTTGAATTATAGATATCTTCAATGATGGACACACAAAACTTGGTAATCTAGGTCTTCCTGAGATCTCTTGCGGAGAACTTTAGCCAATATTAGCGGTCTAAATTCTTTTAGCCCGTCGGTCAAGACTAGTTGAATGAACAAGCCAAATAATTGTTCGTGGCCTCTTTGAAACAGCACTAGTTTAGAATCTGGCACGTGTCTTGGCAAAAATATATTCAAATAACTATTTATGCATGTTTAATACAGCACAAAATGGAAGAGTTACTCAGTCAATGACCGGAATTTGAATAACAAATGGTTTACCGAAAAACTCTCAAGGCAAAGATTTTCTCGTACATTTTTTCGTCGCCAATACGGCAGAGGACTTTAAATGCGTCGCTATAGAATAAAGTTGTTTTGAGGTATGGTTACAAGTTATGGCTCCTCCTATAAATTGGTCACAATAATGCACTAAATCCCATCTCAGTCTTCATCCACAACCTGATCACTAACATTTTTCTCTGCAATTGATTTAGTAAATAATGAGAAGTATGGTGCTTGCTTTTCTTCTCTCGCTGTTTATGGTCCATGTCTCCGCTCGATATAACCTCCCAACAACAATAATGGGCTATCAAATATGGAATAGTTGGGAGGCTTAAAGGTCGACTGTGGTAGCATTCCATGTCCTTCATCAACCAGCACGAACACCATTTCCTCAAACCAGAAGACTGTATTCTTGCAGTTAGGCAGCTTGAAGGCCGACTGTGGTAGCATTCCATGTCCTTCATCAACTGGCACAAACACTGTTTCCTCAAATTAGAAGACTGTATTCCCGCAGTTAGGTAGCTTGAAGGCTGACTGTGGCAGCATTCCATGTCCATCAACTGACACAAACGCTATTTCCTTAAATCAGAAGACTATATTCCCCCAGTTAGGTGGTTTAAAGGCCCACTGTGGCAGCATTCCATGTCCTCCATCAACTGACACAAACGTTTTTATCTCAAATCAGAAGACTGTGGCAGCATTCCATGTCCTCCGTTAATCGACACAAACGTTGTTTCCTCAAACCAGAAGTCTGTATTCCCAAGGTTCATTGTAAACAATGTGCTATCAAATATGGAGCAGTTAGGAGGTTCAAATGTCGACTATGGCAGCCTTCCATGTCCTTCATCAGCCTGCACGAACACCGTTTCCTCAAACCAGAAGACTGTATTTCCACAGTTAGGCGGCTTAAAGGCTGACTGTGGCAGCATTCCATGTCCTTCATCAACTGGCACAAATGTTGTTTCCTCAAACCAAAAGACTGTATTCCTGCAGCTAGGTGGTTTAAAGGCCGACTGTGGCAGCATTTCATGTCCTTCAGCAATGGGCACAAATTTTGTTTCCTCAAACCAGAAGACTATATTACCAAGGTTTAGTGTAAATAATGTGCTAACAAATATGGATGCACAGTTAGGAGGTTCAAAGGCTGATTGTGGCAGCATTCCATGTCCTTTATCAACTAGCACAAACACAGTTTCATCAAACCAGGAGACTGTATTCCTGTAGTTAAGCAGTATAAAGGCCGATTGTGGCGGCATTTCATGTCCGTCATCAACCGGTACAAGTTCTGTTTCCTCAAATCAAAAGATTGTTATAAATAATGTTCTATCAAATATGGAACAACTAGGAGGCTCAAAGGCTGACTGTGGCAGCATTGCATGTCCTTCATCAGCCAACACGAACACTGTTTCCTCAAACCAGAAGATCGTGTTCCCGCAGTTTGGTGGTTTCAAGGCCGATTGTGGTAGCATTCCATGTTCTTCAGCACCCGGCATGAACACTGTTTCCTCAAACCAGAAGACTGTATTCCCACGGTTAGGCAACTTGAAGGCCGACTGTGGCAGAATTCCATGTCCATCATCAACTGGCACAAATGCTATTTCCTCAAACCAGAAGAATGTATTCCCGCAGTTAGGTGGTTTTAAAGGCTGACTGTGGCAGCAATCCATGTCCTTCATCAACTGGCACGAACATTGTATCCTCAAATCAAAAGACTGTATTCCCAAATGTAAATAATGTGCTAAATATATGATGATGTAAGTAATGTTCAAAGGTCGACTATTGCAGTACTCCACATCGACCTTTGTCAATTGAAACAAACAGTGTGGCTTATGTGCAACTCTCTCATAGTGTTGAAGGTGGTGCTTCTGAGATTCTGCGTAGGGACATCTACTGAAACTTTTAGGGACAACTTCCTCTTCTACAACTTCCTCTTGTTGTCACACTTCACAAATAAAACCTGTTGTTTTGATTTGATTTATTCACTAGATTAGAATACATAGGTAATTCTTTCATTTTCAAAACAAGTAGTGGCCTGCACTTGTCGTAAATAGTTATAATTATATATATAAATTTAATTTTAAATTTATTATAAATATTATATATATTTTAATTAATAGTTATTTAATAAAAGTAAAATTATTATAGATTAAAAATTAAATAAGAAATTTTGTATAAAATTTGAAAAATAATATTTATAAATTATGTTTGTATATATTATAATTTCATTTGTATAATTGTAATTGTAAAAAATTAAAATATAGTTATAAATTATAAATGTAAGGTAGAATTTAAATAATAATATATAAAGAGATAGTGAAATATTAAAATTATATAATATAGCATATATGATATAATAAATTTTTTAGAATAAATAATAATTATATATTATAAATAATTGAATTTTTTAATGAAAATAACATGTTTACATTATAAAATATAAAATATAATATTTCATAAATAAACTATATTGTAAATTAAAAGACCAATTTCAAAATAAATTAAATGATATATAAATTATATATTACAAAACTATGTTAAAAACTATCTGAAAAAAAAACAAATTTGGAAGCCTCCGAAAAAGGGGTCCTATAACACCAAATGAATTGAACCAATCATAATTGAAAAAAGTAATTTATAAAATATATTTAATTCATAAATAAATATTTAAACTTTACAAATAGTTGAACAAGAAAAAATAGTAATTTATGATTGGTTCATTGGTGTAAAACTAATTCATTATTCGTGCATAACCGAATGCAATAGTATATTGCCTACGACAAGTACAATAAGAGAAGTGTTGATTGATCAATACGCTTAAGCATCACTAGAGGAATAGTTATAGTTAGATTAGGAGTAAACGAATGAATCAAAAACATAAAAAATGTCATGTTATGAAATATTTATAATATTAGTAGCTCATGGTGATAGAACAAAGCATTTACTATGATGTTATGAAGATATACAAATTATTATACATTACTTTAAAATTAAATTTTATATAGAAGATGTGGAGAGAGATCAAATTTAAAATGTTTTAAGCATATATAAAATATATAAAAACAATATTTACAATGAAAGAAAAAATGTCATTTCTTATAACTATTGTTTTAACTTTTAAATAGTCATTTCTTATAACTATTGTTCTAACTTTTGAATATTGAGATCTATTATGAATTACAACCATCTAAAAAATTACCAATACTTCTATACAAATGTTTGAATCCAAATCATTACATAGAGAGGCGTTCTATATAATGGCAGTATGGATGGAAATTTTGTATAACTAAAAAAGAAAATGAGAAGTTACAAAATGATTCCAACATGTCAGTTACGAAATGGAAGCGAAGATGCATACAAGTGGAAATCTAATGCAAACACATGCAAGAGAGAGGAATATCAAATGGATGAAATAGCAAGTGGAAGTGCATGTCATTGATACATGCTTATTTAAGAGTGACATATGAATTTTGTAGAGAGACATTTGAATCTGTAAATCTAAATGACATGATAGAGAAGATAGTAGCAGTTGGCAAGTTGGTAAGGAAAACATCTGCTCTGCTTTGTTTAGGATAAAATTATGGAAGCAATTATTAGTATTGAGGGGTCACACATTTCTGTATTGGGTAGAAATGAGTTTTATTCAATATAATTCTATTTAGAAAGTATATATGACGATTATGTCATGGCATAATTTGATTTTTGTTATGCAGGGGTAGAAATTTATGATGTCTTGCGAGGGGTTAATGGTTCTTTCCTTCCTCTACTGTGTTTATGGGATCTTGTATTGTCTCTCAGCTTGTAGGATTTTCAGTCTCCATTTTGTAGATTCTTTTTTTCTACAGACTTGAAATTAAGTTTAAATTTCTTAACATGTGTATGATTGGAAAATGTGATCTTAGGTATGTTTTCGAGATCTTTCTTTCTTGATGAAATGATGTGAACGACTTAACTAGAATGATCATGGATTTTGATATGGGACAACTCGATCTTTTTTATTATTGCATCAATCTTATTAACCTGATTAATTATATTTAGATTATTTTTTGAGCAAGATTTATCATAGAAATCATTTTCCAAATCTATGTGGCATATACAATTGAAATGGAAAAAATCTTTACCGCAATTACAATTGAAACATTCTGTTTTGGTGGAGTAGTTTTACAAATTGCCAAATAGAAAGCCTTTAATGCATAGGAGAAGTCAATGGGCCCTTGGTCAATTGGTTCTCAATGAGCCCATCAGAAAATATTTATAATAGAAAGGTTTGTTATGAAATTAGAAAGTCCAAGTTTTAGTAATAACAAATAATTTTAAATTTTTGAAGTTGACTTTAAATTTTTTTTTTTTAAAATCTATCACTTATCTTCATAATTTTTGCAAATGGTATTTTTACAAATGATATTTTTACAAATGATATTTTAACAAATGACATTTTAACAAAAATGTATAATAAAAGAAAAACCTTAATTTTTGAAAGATTTATATAGATACATTTGTTTTAAAAGAAAAAGTGGTTATGTATTTATTTTTGTGATTAACATTAATTCAAAAATTATTAGAAGAGATTAAGTAGAATTTAGTTAAAATTATAAAATATATTATATGATTTTTATGATTGGTGAAAAAAATATATAAAAGGGAAAAATATAATAGATATGTTAGCCCATTTTGTGAGGTAGATAAAGTAGAATTTAATCTTTAGAAGCGAGCTTGATTGATTGGAGGAAAATGATAGACATGTATATGAAGGAAATAAAGTAGAATTAAAGCACACTACACAAATTTCAACTTATGCACCATATTGTTGTAGATAAAAAATTAAAAAAAAAAGACACATTACATAAATGCATTTATGTGGTGGATAAGAGATAGATTGTATTATCTCTCTACCTCTAGGGTTTTCAATCTCCATCCTTATATATGTCGCTTTGGAGATCTTCTTTCTTGATGAAGCGATAATAATCATAATGATAAAACTCCATTTAACCTAAACCCTCATCCTTACTTTAACTCTAAATGGTAACCCTAACAATAAACATAGTACTAATCTTGACAATAATCTAAACAATAATCCTAATATTAAAATGTAAGCCCTAATACTAATCCTAAACCCTAATCCTAATAAAAACCCTAGTTTAACCATAATACTAATCATGATATGAAGTCTGACCCTAATGATGATCCTGACCTTAAAATATATTCCTTACACCAACTCTAAATGCTAACCCTAGTAAAAAAACCTAAGCCTAACCATAATGTAAATGCTTTTCCTAAATATAATCCTAACCCTAACCATAACTCATAATTTAAATTAGGAGTTTTGAACATGGAAGGAGCTCCTAGAGGTTTGGAAATTGCATGAGATCCTAGGATAGTGACCACCTCCAAATAGGAGCATCATCAAAACTAGATGAGTGGGCTGGTTAGAAGCATTAGGAGCAACCTTCAATTTTTACTAACTGATGTCTATGAGACAAACCATAATAGGGATAAGATTTTGGTTTGGAAGGAAATCGAATGGTACTTGGAAAACACATGAGATAAAATAGGCATTATATGAGTAGATTTAAATGCAATTTAGGACCACATAGAAAAGTGGGGAGGAATCAAGGGAGAGACTCAGTCAACAATTGATTCCAGAGAATAGGTAAACAATAATAATTAGTTAGAAATTAAAAAAATAAAGGAGGCATTTACCTGGAATAACATGATAATAGGCTTTAGTCATATTGCATAAAAAATTGATAGATTATTCCTTAAAGGTAGTTGGGTAGACTTTCCTTTCACTCTTTCAACATAAATCCTCCCTAAGTTAGGCTCTGACCATTTTCCTATCCTCTTAAATATCATGGAGGATATACAACCCAAGCGGTGCCCATTCAAATTTGAAAAGATGCAGCTGAGAGATGAGAACCTATTGAAGGTTATGGAGGAATGGTGGAAAGAGGTAGCGGTGTCTGGATCGAAAGTATATTGTCTAGTATAAAAAATGAAGATATTTAAGAACAATTTGTTGGAATGGAATAAAAACAACTTTGGGAACATGTTTGAAGTGAAAGCCAAGATTGAGAGAGAGAGAGAGAGAGAGAGAGAGAGAGAGAGAGAGAGAGAGAGCGTGAAATAGAGANAAGAGAGAGAGAGAGAGAGAGAGAGAGAGAGAGAGAGAGAGAGAGAGAGAGAGCTTGAAATAGTGAACAATGAAGTAATTAAGAAATGTATGAATGTTGACCTTTATCACTTGGAAAAGAAATTTCTTAATGAATATGAAGACATATTGGGTAAGGAAGAGATCTTCTAGCACCATAAATCCAAAGAGACATGGATTGAGGCAGGAGACCAAAATACTTTTTTTCCCTCAACAATACCAAACAACGCAAGAACATTAATAGGATAACCAAGGTTAAAAATAAGAATGGAACCATTGTAGAGGAATCCCACAGGATTGCTGAGGAAGCTGTTAATAATTTTGAGAATATTTTAAATAATTTGGAAGGCTCAACTATAGGATATCAAAAGAAGATCTTAACAAACATACCCAAGATTATTTATGTAGAGAATAATAGGGTATTAAATGAAAAATTCACTAAAGAGGAAATAGCAAGAAGATACTCTTGATGATGATGTCTTTGATGCTAAAAATCATATTCATGCTAGTGATTTTGATGAGATGTATGAGACTATGGATCTTGATTATGATTTAACAAATTTGCTTTCACAACAGTTATCTATCACTCCTATTAACAAACATAGTGACCTACCTCCACAACATGGTCCTTTTTTGGAACTGGTTGTTGTTCAATTTGACGTGCTTGATGTTTCTCCTCTTGTGAGTTTCCAACCTTCCCAAAAAATTACATATCAAGTTGGGGGGGGGGAGGGGGCAGGCGATAGGCTTGACAAGCTCCTCTTGTGAGGTGGATTTTTGTGTGTTTTCCTATTTGTCATGTTGTGCTTCCCCCGTGATGCATTGCTTGTTATATGTTTTTGTTTATATTTCTTTAAATGATCCTTTTTGCTCCATTGGTGCAAGGTGATAAAGGAATTGATCTTTGTAATGTTCTTTGATTTGTATCTCTCTTCTTCTATTTGTCATTTCTTGTTTTGTTGTACATGCACTATTGTTCGTAAATGTGTCTTTGTGTTGTCTGATTGGGGTAATGCAAAGAAAAAGTTACCTATTCTTTTTGGGTCTCTGCGATGCTAGCCCAAAAAATACTATTCTTCGTAACTCTTATGTGTCATTTTTCTATTGTTCTTGTAGTTCTATTACCTTTGTGGGATGATGACAGATCATTTTAACATAATTATGATATACATGAGGTATCATATTACCTACTGCCCCCAAAGTCAGTAGATCCCTCCCGTACTATCTCTTTTATCATGTGCTTATTTCCCTTGATTTGTTCCTACTTGGGGGTATCTCATAGTGGAAATGGCTCTTGTGGATGTGTGTACGCTTTGTTAAAGCTATTGCTCCCATTAAGGCATTTGCAATTGCTTTAACATTGGGGCATACACTCCGCTAATTGTTTTACACCTTTACACACACACAATGATTTCTTGCGGATAACCAAGGAGGAAATGTTTTCCTTATGTTTTTCCTTGGATCCCTTAACAGAAACAACCTTTCCTTAAGGATTGATCCTTTCCCTTTGTTCCCTAAGGAGACAATTCTTTGCTTAGGCCTGATCAATTTTATTTTGATCCCTAAGGATACAATGCTTTCCTTAAGGCCCGATCATTATGATGGGTTGACTAGCATAACACACTTTTCTAGAGCATTCAATTGCATCTTTTTGCAACACTTTATTTTCTGTGGTTCACAATAAGACAAAATTTTATTGGGCTAGTAATCACACCCTCTCTCTTTCCCTCTCTTTTAATTTCAAGCGATGTCTCTCTTATCTTGGTTATGGGATTTGATGAAGACTTGAGTCACTTGGGGGCTTGATGTTTCTTTGTCTCCTTAACCTTGATGAGATCATCCTTTGCATTCGATCTACTTTACCATGAGCATGAGTTTGTCTCATAATCCTGATAAAGTGGGGGCTAAATGCATCATCCTAAAAAGTTAGCACCCATTATTTGGATGTCTAAATTAGGACCTATTAGACCATATTTTAGTTATTCTAAGGTTTGTATGTCCGTTATACTTGATCCCGAATTTCTTCATTTAAGTTATTCCCACATCACCTCACTTTTCCCGATATCCTAGGATTATTCTACCTAGGAAAAGTTGACTTGTCAACTCTTTCCCAGGGGGTACAAGTCAAGATCCTAACTTCTTCCCAAGGGTATAATTCATCTCTCAACTTTTCTCTAGGTTTTGAGCCCAAATCTAGCTCCAGGCCCGATGTCGGGGTCTTTCTCCAAGGTCTTATTTTTTGGTTTGAATCCTAAAATGAGTATAAAAGAGGACTCTCTCCTCTCATTTTCACATCTATTATTATCAATCCATATCAATCCATTAGCAATCCATTATTGTGCATCCATAATATACAAGAGAAAGATATATTTTAAGTGTAAGCAAGATATCAAGTTGTGCAATTGAGGATTTGGATTCAAGATTTGAAGGAAATCATCCAATTTAAGATCTCCAAGTCTCCATTCCTTCAAGATCCATTCAAGCAAAGAAAATATTCTCAATTTGATGCAAGTTTTTCTCCAATGATGGCCAAGTAGAGGAATTCACAAGTCTAGAAAGAATATCCTTTCATCCTTCTTTCTCTCTCCTTCTCCAAGTGGTTATCAATCATATACACATTCATGGTCTAGGAGTGGTAATCATAGATCTATACATTTGTTAGGGCACCCTTAATTCTACATCTTATTCCAAGCATATTACAAGCATCTTCATGGGTTTGATAGATCTCAAAATCCATCCATGAGGGTTTTACATACAATGTGAATCAATCATTTACCTTATTACTATACATGCTTCTTTCCTTTATATAGTTTCAATTCAATATCAAGGTTAGTTCCTAAATAAGGGCTTGACCAAGGCAAACCCCTTTTCACAACCATTTTCCATTTTCTGTGCACATGAATAGGTTTTGGGACTTGCAAATCTGGATTTACGAAGTACAGGTGTAGACACAAGAACCCATAAAGTTTCATTTTTGGAGCTACTAGGAACAAGTCAACTTCTTGACTTTTCTTTGCACATTTTGGCTCAAAATTGCAGAGAAGACATATACAGGTCTCAGAGTTTCAGTTCAGGAGTTGCGGCAGGATTTGACATTTAGACGACAATCAAATTCAGATCCGAAGTCCACATTTCCTCTTTTTGATTCAAGGTGCATTAATCCTTCCTATTTTCTTGCATTTACTTTCATAGATCAGATTTTATATATCTTGCTTCATCAACATCATATTTACCCTTTAAAGGAATACCAAATCCCCTTTGGTTTAGATCTTGCATTAGCACCCTTATTCCTTTTGTTGTGCTAATCAAATTTTCACTTAAGAGTTGGGTTTGTATTCCTAATGTATTTTATATCTTGGTGAGTGATCTAAATCTTAGCATTGCTCACCATTTTCTACTATACAGTTACAAGTTCTCAAGTGCATTTGGGTGCATCTCACTGTTTATGATCTTTGTTTCCGTGTAGTCCATCAATATGGATCTATAAAAATCCACGTCTTTGTTGTAACAACACCACCTTCAACATCAACAAAAAAATGCCTTGAGTATCAATAATAGCACCAATAGTACCCACACCTTCAATTGCTGGAGTACCGTAACAAAAACCCAAATCATCAACATCAACAACACCAATACCCAATTCATCACCACCAACAACAAGTTAATAATTGCAAATGAAATATTCAAGAGTACCAAATTGGCTATTTAGTTGTGCAAATACATTGAATTACACCCTACAAATGAGCCTTTAATATCATTTTCAGTTGTATACATCATATCATGGATGCTTCGTTTTGTTGGTTCCAGAATGAGATAACAATTTGAAGGTGGATTCAACATATATAGAGCTACAATTATTTGTAACATATATGTGAAACAGGGGATACCATGTATGTCCAAAAGATTAATTGAATCAAATATTTGTATGTAGTTCATTGTAATATTTTTGACCGAGTCTTCAAAAAAATGTAATATTATGACTTTGGGCTATTTTTTGAATGAGATTTTGAATGGAAAAGAACCTATTGCTGCAATGCTAATTGTTGTCTACAGGGTTGCTTTACCACATATTAATCTATATCTCCATGAAAAAATCAAGAGGATAATAATTTCCATTTGACTTTATGTAGTGTTTTCTAAGAATATTTTTGCTCTTTATTGTGCCTTCCACCCAAGATTCAAAGGTCATTTTATAATTCGATACTGAGAATAAAGGTTTTAAATTTAATGCCATATACTACCATATAAATTATGTACACACTATTTATAAATAGATGGGTCAATTAAATCACACCACATATATAATGTATTGGATATTCAAACACTAAGATTAATTTTTACAGGTCAATAATTTGTTTTCCCTTTTTAATGGTCACTAGTTTTTACTTGCAAATATATTTTACAGTTTTACTATCAAAAATTATAAAGTTTAAATAATTCAATTATCATTAAAGGTAAATGTAATGGTTATAGAAATTTAAAATTTATTCTAAGAATTTTTTTTTCTCTTTATTGTACCTTCCACCCAAGATTCAAAAGGTCATTTTATAATCCAATACTAAGAATTTAATGCCATATACTACAATATATAACGTATTGGCTACTAACACACTAAGATGAATTTATACAGGTCAATAATTTGTTTGCCCTTTTTAATGGTCATTATTTTTTACTTGCAAATATATTTTAAAGTTGAACTATAAAAAGTGTAAAATTTAAATAGTTCAATTATCATTAAAGGTAAATGTAATGGTTGTAGAAATTTAAAATTTATATATTACCATTTTTTAATAATCGGCGCCATATTATCATTTTCATATATACATAGTTTACTAATAATATATGTTATTTCTTATCTATGTGCAACACTCATGATAATTTTTATTGAAATTTTATAAAAATTATGTATTTATCTAAAGTAGTCATATCCATTACTAAAAAAAATTATTGCCACCACTTTGCTTTGCTTGACAAGCTTGATAGTTTCTTGATATAATTTCAAACATCATAAAAAAAAAATCAACAAACTCCTAATGTGGCCGCAAATAAAGGTCTTGTATGATACCTCTTCTCTTCCCCCTTCTACTTCCCACATACTTTCTATTGGTGTCATGTTACATGCGTTAAACAACATGCATCTTCTAGTTGTTAACATACTTAGATTATAGAACAACTACATGTAAGAAAAAAAAATGCTCTACAACTCCTCCGCAACTAGGTTCCCACCCATTTGTTTTTTGAATGCTGGCTTCTGCCTCGGCCCCTGCTCCTCCGGGGGAGCTGGGGAGTGACTTCCTGGACCTGTTCCTGGTCCTTGCTAGGAGAAAAGATTCAGAATCCCTCGTGGCAGGGGTTGGCCCCTTTTCCTCTGCGCTGGTGGACACGCCTAGTTCACTAACTAGTGTTACGGTGTCCCCGTCAAAGCTTGTGAAGGTGGGTAATGTTGCAGCGTTGGGGGGATAGAAGAAGGTGGTGTTGGGATCTAGGTCTCCTGACACCCCTGATACGCCTGAATTCTCAACTGGAGAATTTGGTCCTGAAATCTTTGTCCTAGATGGAGTTGTGGAGGACATATCTACTGCCCTACACCTTGCCCTTGTTGGGAGGTTTTTTGCCTTTAGGCCCACCATAGAGATGGTGTGCAGTTGGTGTACAGCCAGATGGAAAGTTAAAGGATCCTTGTCAGTTTCTTCTATGCCAGGGGGTCTGTTCCTGTTCAGATTTAATGCTGAGGCAGATTTTACTAGTGTTTCAATAGGGAGCTGGTACTATGGGAAGCATGCTCTTCTGATGGCTAAATGGAAGCCTGGATTTAACCCAGAAGATGAACTACAAAAAGCTGCTCTGGTGTGGGTCCGCCTTCCTAGTCTTCCCCTAGAATTATGGGATGATAAAGTGCTTAGATGGATAGGGAACTCCTTCGGAAGTTATATGACAGCTGACATGATTACTTTGACTAAGTCACGCCTGGTGTTTTCTAGATTTTGCGTTAATATCACGATGAACAAGCCCCTTCCCAACTTTGTACTGCTTAAGTCAAAGTGGGGGAAGTGGAACCAGGCCATTATTTATGAAAATGCCACACTACACTTCCAAAAATGTAGGAAAAATAGGCATGTGGTGACTAACTGTAAGGGCTCCACTAGGTTGGAGGAACAACCTATCACATCCTCCTCTCCTAAGGTTAAGAATGTTAGTGAGTCCCTCCAAGATGTGCCTTCGATGGATACCACAGTTGAACATCCCTCTTGTGGCCGGTTCCCCCCCATGTTGGTGGGCTAGTGTTGGAAGTGTCAGAAAAGAACACAGAGATCGAGAAGATTAAGGCCTTAGAAAAAGGGCTGGTGAAGGAAGGGTCAGAAAGAAAAATAGAGGACGAGAAGGTTGAGGCATTAGAAGAAGGTGAGATTCTCACGATGAACACTGTAGCTGAGATGGGTACGACCCTTGAAGATGGAGAAATGGTCATACTGTTAACGGATATCTCTAACACTCCCATTAACAGTCCTAATTGTCTTGGTGCCAGTATGGTGAACAAGACTCGGGTCGCTGGAAGTGCTCAGACAGAAAATTTTTGGGGAGAAACTTCTTCCACCTGACAATGTGGATCAGATATTGGGGCAGAAATGATGAGAACACCCTCCTTGTCGCCCTTGACTTCTGCCCTTGACTGGTCAAAACCTATAAGGAAAACCAGGAGAAAGAAGATGGATGAAGGACTGGAGTTAAAAAAGAAGGTAGATGTGGGAAGTGAAAATAAAGTTGGCCGCCCGATAGCTAAGGCAGCCAGAGCTAAGGAAGCAGCAAGGGCCATTGCCAGTTGAAGACAACTAACCCCGGAGGACTCTCAAAAAGGTAAAAGATGAAGTTCCCATCATGGAACATAAGGGGTATGAACAACCCGCAAAAATAGTTCGCTTTGAAGAAGTATATTACGGAGCTCCGAGTTGATATGGTTCTCATACAAGAGGTGAAAATAAAGTACAATAATTTTGTGCCACTGGTTGATAAAATTTGGCCGGGAGCGCCCTTTTTGTACAGTGAAGCTGATGGGGCTTCAGGTGTTGTTGCTACTCTCTGGAACCCTAGTAAATTATCTAGAAACATTGTGGCTTCTTCTCATAACTTTCTTGCTGCATTTTTTACCTAGAATAATTCCTCCTGGTATATGTTCAACATTTATGCCCCAAACTCTAGAATTGAACGGGGTAGGCTATGGGGGGAAATCTCTAACCTCATTGATGCTGACCATGATTAACCTGTTATGTGTGTTGGGGATTTTAATTATCCCCTTTTTCCTTCTGAGAAATTGGGGGGTCCCAAGATTATTCTGATAGTATGCAGGAGCTGGCTGATTTCATGAGGATAAGTGATTTGGTCAATATTGAGTTGCAGGGAACGGGTTTTACTTGGTCTAACAATAGAAAAGGTAGGCACCTTATCTAGGTTAGGTTGGATAGATGGTTGATCTCCGGTGGGTGGGATATTGCCCCTCTGATTGGCCTTTCACACCTCCCAAGGACTGTGTATGATCATTCTCCTTTGATTCTTGACTAGGAGGAGAAAGTCTGTGCTGGACCCTGGCCATTCCGCTACGAGATCATGTGGCACTCTCACCAGGAATTTGAAGACTATATAAAAAGGTGGTGGAATATGCCTATTAGGGGAATGGCTATGTTTAGAATTGTTGAGAAGCTTAAAATTATCAAAAGGGACGCCCACGGGTGGAGAAAAACTACGTTCGGGGATATTTTCCAGTGTAAGAAAGAGATAGAGGAAAAAATTAAACTCCTCCAAAATGAGATGGCCATGGGAAACTCCTCTTGGGAAGCTCATATTGAGGAAGAAAGCTGGAGGAAAAAATGGAAAGATAACCTCAAAAGGGAGGAAATCTTCTGGAAGCAACGATCTCGTATCCAATGGATCAAGGAAGGTGACTGCAACTCAGCTTTTTTCCACAGATCTACTTCAATCCATAAAAGAAGAAATACTATTAAATCCCTGGTTGCCAGTGGGGAGGTGATGACCGAGGAAGAAGACATGGGTAATCATGCGACAGATTTCTTTCGTGACACTTTTAGAAGCCCGATACGGAGGGGGGTTGATTCTGATAGCTCTCATCTCTTGAAGGCTATCCTGACTATTATTTCTAGAGAAGAGAATGATATGCTACTATCCAAGGTTTCTGAAGAGGAAGTCAAAACTGCGATTGTCTCCATGGGTGCTTTCAAATCTCCCGGTCTACATGGATTTTCCCCACCTTTCTTCCAGCATTACTGGGATGTCATAAAATATGATATTATCCATGCTGCTCATGATTTTGTTAGAACTGGCAAAATCCTCAAGAGAATTAACAAAACTTACACTGTTTTGGTCCCTAAAGTTCAAGACCCCAAGGAACTTAGTGATTTCAGGCCTATTAGCCTCTATAATACTGTTTATAAAATCATTTCAAAAATCATCACAAATAGGATTAAACCTCTCCTGGGTCAAATAATCAACGCCAACCATAAGGGGTTTGTTCGGGGAAGGCAAATTCTAGACGTGGTTATCACTATCCATGAAATCATTCACTCGATGGAAAGAGGTAAAAATGCTGGCATGGCGCTGAAATTGGACATTTCTAAGGCGTATGATAAGGTGATTTGGAAATTCCTGTACGGGGTGCTAAAAAGCCTTGGCTTTCATGTAAACTTCATAAGAATTGTCAAGGAGGCAATGGAAACTATTGAATTTGTGGTTCTTGTAAATGGTTCACCTTGGGGGTCCTTTAATTCAAAGAGGGGCTTGTGCCAAGGTGACCCTCTATCCCCTTATTTGTTGCTCCTTGTGGCTGAGGTTTTGGCTTGTAATTTATTGAGAATGGAGGCTTCTGTACACATTGCTGGATTTAAACCAGCTTGCACTCTTCCTCTGAAAGTCATTCAACAATTTGTCAATGACACATTTCTATTAAGGAAACCTTGCATTAGAGAAGCGAGAGAATGGAAAGCTCTGCTAAATTTTTATGCAGAGGCTCCGGGTCAGGTGATTAACTATAGAAAAAGAAAAATTTACTTCTTTAATTCTGAACAGAGAATCCAATTGAAAATTATGGAATGTATTGGCTATAAGGGTGGTATACTTCCTAACACCTATCTCAGACTCCCTCTCACTGTGAAGGAAGTCTCCGACCCTTTCTGGAACTCCATACTCAAAAAAATGCAGAAAAAATTGGCAGGATGGAAAGGTAAGGTCCCCAGTAATGCGGGGAAGCTCCAACTTCTGGCGGTGGCCCTCTAAGGAATACCTGTTTACTTCCTATCTCTTTTCAAAATCAATGACAGAACAATGGAGAAACTGGAAAAAATACAAAGGAACTTCCTATGGTCTGGAACAGAGGAAAAGACCAAAATGAACCTGATTAGCTAGGATACGATCTGCCAACCTAAGAATGTTGGAGGGCTGGGAGTGAGAAAGATAAAAGATCTTAATAAGGGGCTAATTACCAAACTTGGGTGGAAATTTTTTAGAGAAAACTCCGGTTGGTGTAAAATTTTGAAGGCCAAATAATACTTAAATGACCAATTCCCCCTGGGCCAAAACTACCGCATTGACTCTAAATTCTGGAACTTCATGGTGAAAAGTAAAGGTTTCCTCCTCAGAGGCTTAAAATGGGTGTTGGGTGATGGCAAGCAGATACATTTCTGGGAGGACCGGTGGGTGGGAGATAAACCTCTCAGTAGAAACAAACTTAGTCTCCTCAGGGATCATTTGATTTCTCATTTTGGAGACAAAATCATTGACTACATTTCACAGGATAAGAAATTGAAGAACCTTGCTAATGCTTACCATGGCCAGGAGCATGTCCCACCCTACATTCTGGAGCTATAGGAACTAATTGCTGAGATCAGGATCCCCATCTCTCAAATTATTGACAAGGTTGTGTGGCAACACAACAAATCAGGGGAGGTTACGGTCAAATCTACTTACCTTGCTAACATTATGGTTTTGGCCAATGAGATGAGTTGGGGAAAGATTTGGTTTCCCTAGCTCATCCCCAAAATAAACTTTTTCTGGTGGACCGCTCTTCATAGAAAAATCCTTACGTTGGACAACCTCCAGAAATGGGGAGTCCAGCTGGTTAACAGGTGTGTTCTTTGTAAAATGCAGGCTGAGACAATAAATCATATTCTTATACACTGCCCTTACACTTCTTAGGTGTGGGAAAAAATCATGAGGAAGCTGTAGCTGGACTGGGTCTTTTTGGAGCATTTAGACCAATTTATTAATAACTGGGGTCACATAGCTGAGCACCCTCTTATAAACATCCTTTGGTGCCTATTACCCCCACATGTCTGCTGGAGTCTATGGAAGGAACAAATCAATCAAATTTTTAGAGGAGAAGACAACAATGTTGAAGGAACAGTGCGGCTGACTGTGAATCTACTGAAGGAAAACCTGGATACCTGCCACTGGAAAATCCCCCCCATCCCCCCAAGGGAGTGGAGTGTATGATAGCTAAGGAATGGGTTCTTCCCACCTCTTTCTACACGACGGAAAACTCCAAAATTTTGACTAGAATTAACACTAAATGGTCACCCCCAGAGGAAAAAATAACCAAGATGAACTTTGATGGCACTGCCTCCAATGGTATTGCTATGGGTGGAGGTATTCTTAGAGATCAAAAGGGTCACTTGATCTTGGCCTATGCGGTCCACCTAGGGAAGGGGTCTAATAATTTGGCTGAGATGTCTGCTCTCCTATGGGGTCTAAAGGTGGTGTCTGATATTGGGATTAAAAGATTAATCATGGAAGGTGATTCTAAAATTGTGATTGAGATGGTTAAAGGGAACTATACTACTGGCTGGATTCTGGAAAAATGTGCTGCAAGACATCTGTTCGCTGCTCCCCAGGTTTGATGACTTCAACCTTCAACACATTTACTAAGAAGGTAATGTAGTGGCTGACATGCTGGCGACCATGGGTTTTGCGGAGAATGGCTTAAGATGTTGGAGAAATTTAAATTCTCTACCCAACCATGTTATTTTTCTTGTAGAAAAAGAAAGCAAATTTAATGATGAATAACGAGGCTGATTTTGATTGGTCAAGAAAGACGGCGGGCAAGTTCACGAGGTGCCACATCACTTCAAATTTTAAAAGAGATATGGGATTTGTTTATATTAATTATTGCTAGCTGGAAAGACGGGCTATCAATGGCATTTTTAGAAAGAGTATGAGCTTTTTCAAATTAAAAGAAGATGTGGAGCATAACACGTGCAAGGGAAAGAATGATACGACTGATGCAATTAATAGTTACATCAAGCCTTTATGGCGTTATCATTTCTCGAGATGCAAAGCTTATTCATTTATCTCGGCCAACCACATGAATAGTACGGGCCAACTTTGTGAGAAGGCAGACATTAAAACCACCTATTTTTTCATCTAGAGAAAAAATTTCTACATTTGTTGGGTTGCTGGCTCTGCTCTGGTGAGGTTTGTGCTGAACAAAGGAGGGAAAGGTGGGATGTCGGTTGAGACCAAGGAGGAAGACTTGCCTGAATACAGCTCGGAGATGGGCGGGGATATGGTGCGGGTGGAACCCGCTAGGATCGAGGATGAACTAATAAAAAATCCGTGTGTTCTCAACTACCTTAAGGAGGGTGTTTTCTTCCTGTTCATGAAGGCTATGAGCGGCAGTGATGAACTGGTCTCTCTGCAGTTGGTAAAAACTTGGGATGAGTGCAAAGTCATGATAAATGAAATAACTTCAAGATTAATGAGGAGGTTATTGCGTAGGCCACGGGTCTCTCCACAAAGGGGAGAAAATGGAAGAAGATCACCAACAGCCGAGATGACACCCATATGAAAAGATTCTTAAAAAAATGGAGATTCTCGAATGATTTAGGGGAGGTTTCAACAGAATGACGCTGCCCGACCCATGGAATGAAATGTGCCTCATTTTGATGAAGTATATCACTATGGAAGGCCGCTTCGACACCTGTTACAACTACCATTTCCCTCTCCTTAACCACTTTAGGTACAATGATTCCATCTCCTTTCCATTTTTTCTGCTCCATTTGATGGAAGCTTCTGTTATGGAAGTCAAAGAAAAAATGAAATCTAGGCATAATTATTGTATTCTCCATCAGGGTTTAATGCTATGCCTTTACAATTTCCATTTAACCCTCTGCCCGCCTAGGAATGTTAGTCTTCATAACTTTATATTGTATCCTAGAGAATCCTAATGAGTTGCAGGTCACTCTTTCTAACCGCATGACTTCTTCCAAAACCCCTGTTTCCAAGAAGAATAAGTTGGGTTCTGCCGATGGTGACCAAATCACCATTGAATCTGAAGGAGAGGAGGAGAATGATAGTAGGCAGAGATCTAACAGAATCACCACCAAAACCAGATACAAGCAAAAAGCTGTGAGAAAGAGGTGCCCTGATGAGGATGAAGAGGAAGAAGAAATTAAGCAGGTCACCAAGGGGAAAGCTAAAGTGGGGAAGAAAGTTAAGGTCAAGGAGAAAGAAAGGGAAAAAAAGAAGAAAAGCTCTATTGTGGATGGGACTGTGAAAAGTCATGACTCTAATGTCTCTGCAAGTTTCTGTCTCCCCGCCTTTGACCTGTTGAAGAAAAATCTCTTTGAGGAGACGAAAGCAGACTCACCGCTCCTAACTTCACAGTCCCTTAGCCCCCAGGTGGTTATTAAGGAAGCCCCAGAGGACTCCAAAAAGATAGAGGAGAAAATGCCTGATGCAGTGAGTGACACTCCCCATGTTACTAAAGGTCCTCAGGAGCCCCTCTTGCTTTTTGACCCTATGGAGGAGCTAAAGGAAATGCGGGTGGAAATTAAAAATCTCAGGGAAAGCTTTAATAGGATCGCGGACTTTGCTGTGAAGGTCATGCATGCGGCTGCTACTATGCTCCAACTCCTTCATATGGAGAAAACAAATTCGGGAGGTGAGCGAAAGGATGAAGAACTATACCAGTTCCTCGTAAACGACTGGCTTAAGCTCTTGTTGAAAGGCGGGGAAGGTAACCCCAAGTAGTTTTCTTTTTCCTCTGTTATGGTTTACATTTTTTCCTGGACTTTTTGGTTGGGCGATGTGGGCCTGTTCAATCTTCGGTTAATTTCAAGTTTTTGTAATTTGTCGTTTGCTACTGTTAATGCTAACTTTACCGTTACTTACTACCACAAGCTGGTTACCAACCTCATGGTGAGGTTGGGGCCTATTAGGACTACCAGGCTGGTTACCAGCTCTGTGTTGGAGCTGGGGCCTGTTGATTTTCTTTCTTGATTTTCGGTTTTTAAAATTGGCATAGGCCGAGGGTTTGCTGTGTGTGTGCATTGCTGGTTATCAGCACTCCTCGTGCTGGTTATTTCTATTCGGGTCAGCCCCCAGTTTCGGCTGCTTTTTAAATCAAAAACATACTTAGATTATTAGACTTCACAATAATTATAATGAACATTAATTAATGGAAACTCAATGAAAATAATGTTTTAAATTAAATCTAACATGTTTGCAACTTCTATACATTTATCTTTTCTAGTTAGTTTATTTTAATTTCAATTTCAAAAAGTACATAATGAATAGATTTTAATTATAAATAAGATAGAATAGAGTTAAATCTTTAATAATGATTAATATTTATTTGATCATGAGAGAAATTGTTGGATTCCTTAGATAACATTTTCTAATGTAATTTTTCTAAATTTGGTTTTACTTAAAGAAATTATTAAAATAGTTAGAGTCTAAGCTAATTTAGAATTAGATAATTTGGTATAATTGTGCCTTAAGTATCTTATGCTGAGTAACTTTCGTACCTTATGGTAGCAAAAATACCATAAAAATATGTATAGAATGTAGTAAGCTAAAAATAGGATTTTGACCATCTTTTATCTAAGAGATCTAATTTAGTAGACATGTCATGCATGCAACTAATCTCTTTTATGAAGAAAAAGGGGGCATATGGTTTTTTTTATACTAATACACTTCAAACAAACAAATTCTTCTGTAACTATAAAAGAACTCATATTATAAAGTTTTTAAGACATTGATTCAATATTAATAGTATCTTGTGGTCTAAAATCTTTTAGCCCGTCGGTCAAGAGTACTACTTGAATGAACAAGAATATTAGTTCAAAATAATTGTTCACGGCCTCTTTGAGATAGCACCAGTTCAAAATCGAAACAGTTGGGCGGCTTAAAGGAAGACTGTGGTAGCATTCCATTTCCTTCATCAATTGGCACAAACACTGTTTCTTCATACCAGAAAACCGTGTTAACCAGATTCAGTGTAAATAATGTGCTCACAAATGTGGAACAACTAGGAGACCCAAAGGTAGATTGTGGCAACATTCCATGTCCTCCATCAATAGGGACAAACGTTGTTTCCTCAAACTAGAAGACTGTGTTCCCGCAATTTGGTGGTTAAAAGGCCGATTGTGGTAGCATTCCATGTTCTTCATCAACATAAATGAACACTATTTCCTCAAACCAGAAGACTGTAGTTCCGCAGTTAGGCGGCTTAAAGGACGACTATGGCAGCATTCCATGTACATTAACTGACACAAATGTTGTTTCCTCAAATCAGAAGACTGTATTAATGCAGTTAAGGCGGCTTGAGGGGCAGAGTTTAACTGGCGATTAAAATTGTTCCGGCCTACCAAATATGAATTAGTGTTCAATTTTTCTATACTAATCGTTAAATTATAATTGAGGACCTAAGATTTTCATTTTTATGGGATGTTGAATAACTATTCTTGAATGTGGTTTCTCCCTAGTCTCAGGTGATGCATGATAGATCATGAGTATTTTTCATTTGACCCTATACACCAATTAGATCTCTAAATAGTAGATTTCAACTAGAAAATTATAGTAGTATGAGATGCATTTACCATAAACTACTATGTATGATAAGGTCTGTGTTTATTAGAATTACTTGTGTAACTATCAGATCATAAGGGTCAACTTTTACTAAAGGTAATTTTTTACTAAGATTTCAAAGCAACATACAAAACCATACAAATGATCTATATACAAATAATGTAGATTTGAATATAAGTTATCATTATGATGCTAACGAAAGATTTCGAAGAAACATACAAAACCATATTTATACACAAATGAAGTAGATTTGAATTCTTTGTCCCTTAAAAATTATATATAGTGCTCTTTTGATTTTTCTAATTTGACCATATCAATTACTTGACCATAAAAAATATTTGAATACTGCAAATAGATACTAGTAATTTGGATAAATATTTATCAACCAACTCAACTAATTTTAGTGGGAAAAGGGTGTAATTATTGGAACTCAAATTAATTTTTTTATAGAATGTCATGTTAGTTCTATAGATTGATATCACTGTGCATTTGTAGTTTCTTTTGGTTTGTTTATAATGTTTCAATATATTGAGGTAATCACTCTTGAGTATGATTGATTTTTGTTTTGTATACTTTCTCAAAATTGTGTGCCGTCAATGGGTCCTTAGTCTACTGGTGAATTTGAATGGCTCCAAATGATTCCACCAGGAATCAAGGCTTGCTGAGTGCAAAGGCTCCGACATCATAAGGCATGAGGCAAGGATTGTGCCACAAAAAATTCTCCATGGACCTCTTCTGGTGCAGCCTTGCTTGCAGGTCTTAACGTCCATAAAATTAAAATAAATCCATGCACCCATTGCCCATAATTTTTTTGTCTCCAATACGACATAGGACTTTGAATGTGTCACTATTGAGTAAATTCATTTTAAGGTATGGTTGTAAGTTATGGCCCGGGCCCTATAAATCAGGCAATAATGAATTAAATCCCACCTTACTCTTCATCCACAACCTCATTACTAACATTTTTCTCTGCAATTGATTTAGTAAATATTGTGCCCCAACAATGAGAAGTATGGTGCAGATGAATATAAACAAACTACTTGTTGTGCTTGAATTATGTTTATGGTCCATGTCTTCACTTGATATAACCTCCCAAGTCATTCATCAACCAACACGAACACTATTTCTTCAAACTAGAAGACTGTATTTCCCAGATTTAGTGTAAATAATATGCTCACAAATATTGAGCAGCTAGGATGTTCAAAGGCAGATTGTGGCAACTTTCCATGTCCTCCATTAATAGGCACAAACATTGTTTCTGTTACCAGATTTTGCATCATGCTAAAATTGGGAAAGCTTGGACAACATTGGTGAAAGTCAATGATATATTTCTAATATGTTAGCTTCTTGTGAAGATACATGGTGTTTCTAGTTAATAAGTTGGGTAAATGTGCCTCCCACAAGGGTTGAGCCCAACTTGTTAATCATAAACAAAACTATAAGAAATCATGGTGATTAAAAGGGCAGTCAACAGATGCATAGTTCACTCTTATGATACATTAAAGATTGTAATTCCATTGTGTCAATATCCCAGGAGGCATTAGTAGGAGCATGTTGCTAGGACTATAATATTCTTCTATGACTTTGAAAGTCCTGATCATGTTTAATGCAATTTTCTAAACTTGGTTCTTAAGCCCTAATTATCTTTGCTTCTAACCCTTGATCCATTTCATGTTTAAACCCTAAGTCTTTTGTGCGTGTTATAAAATACTTTTACTTTATAGAATCCACTGTTACTCTTCTCTGTTACTTTATGCAACTGGATTCGAGCCCAGATCAATGACAAATGACTCCAGTTCTAGAGCTTGAGCTCTATGTTTAAACATATGTCAAAAGCCGAGCCCCAAAATAACAGAGAAGAGTCTAGTTAGAGAGCCTGGGCTCTTTGTTCAAATGACAACTTCCAGTTCAAGAGCCTGAGCTTCAAGCATGAAAACATTTTCTATGATAAAATATGGAGTAAAGTCGACAGTTATGCAACTATATTCCAACCCAAAATCGACAGAGAGGAGCTTCAAATCAACAACCCAACTTACAAATCATAGTTACAACTTCCAGTTCAAAAGCTCAAGTTCAGTGAAGCAGTAAAAAACCCAAATTCATCACCATAGTTACAGCAAGAGAGGCACCATAGTTAGGGTTTCAAACCCTCATTTTTACCCAAATGTAAATGCAATAACCGAGACCAAGAAAATTCAAGTTTTGATAACTTTTGGAATCCGAGTACATGGAGCAGTAAATGCATTAAAGACTATAATGCATGACAACAAGAGCCTCGGGTTTCGAAGTGACACGACAATAGTTCCATAGAGCACTTGCTTATGCCATGTTGGAGATATTTTACTCTGTGATAAAGAGTTGTCACTGCTTAGTATTGGTCATGTTGACCCTAGGGTATGCCGAGAGGCATGGGTTTAGGAGATGTATTTTGAGGTTAGGGTTTTTGTATAGGTTGGCATATATGTTGGTTAGGTGGTTAAAATGAAAGATGTATGTTTAAATACCAACATTAGGGGCATGGGCTAAGGCATGTATTATGCCTATAATTTAGGGTTTTTCAGATGATTGGAGGATTTTTTGGAGGGAGAAGCTATTTTTCAAAATTGGCTTGAATAGGTCATTTAGGGTATATATTTGGACTTCATAGTCAGTTTTAGGGCTTCAATTTTTGAGGCATTATAGTGTTCAAGTGAATGTATCTTGTTCCTAGGCATGTTTTGCATCTTGGCACGTAACCATTGTAGATTTTTGAAGAAAATAAAGCAAGTGCTCCCATTATTCACATATTTTTTGAGTTTTGATATCAATCCTCTTCTCCATTTTTTCATTTTGTGTAATGTGTTTTATAGCATAGATTAGTGAATTAATCCAATTCCTTCTCAAAGTTATCAAAATATAACCTGTTGCAGAGGTTGTATGTCTGTTGACAGATCATTATTTATGGTGAAAACCCTATTAGTGAGATCTTTAGGTTAACCTATATGTTGAAAAGTGAATGTCTATTGCAAATCTCAGGAGCATGTGTTATGTTGATCCTTGTTTGAGGTTCTGATTAGTTTGAATCTAGTTTGGTGTATCACCCCATTTTATTTATTCAGTTTTCAAGTTATTCATTTTCCCCTTTTCCCAATCAGAGAATCAGTCATAAGTGATATACCAAATCCAATAGGAACCGGCCTAGAATCTGAAGATTCCTTCCTAATCAAAGGTACCCACAACTCAGGAAGGTTTCCATTGTTTCCATGAGATATTATTATACCCTAATGCCTGAGTTAGGGCTCAATATTTCAAGGCCTTAACAGATCTATTTACAAATAATTTAGATTTGAATATAACTTATCCTTATGATGCTAATGAAAGATTTTGAAGAAACATACAAAACCATACAAATAATCTATACACAAATGATGTAGATTCAGATTCTTTGTCCCTTAAAAATAATATATAGTGCTCTTTTGATTTTTCTAATTTGACCATATGAATTACTTGACCATAAAAGTATTTGAATACTGCCAAAAGATACTAGTAAGTTGGATAAAGATTTATCAATCAACTCAACTAATTTTAGTGGGAAAGGGTGTAATTATTGAAACTCAAATTTAAAATTTTATAGAATGTCATGTTAGTTTTATAGATTGATATCACTCTGCGTTTGCCGCTTCTTTTGGTCTGTTTATAATGTTGATATACTGAGGTAATCACTCTTAAGTATGATTGATTTGTGTTTTGAATACTTTCTCAAAATTGTGTGTCGTCAATGGGCCATTGGTCTACTGATGAAGTTGAATGGCTCCAAATGAGCCCACCAGGGATCAAGTCTAACTGCATGCAAAGGCTCTGACATCATAAGAGATGAGGCTAGGATTGGGCAGCCTTGCTTGCAATTCTGAACCTCGATAAAGAAAAAATGGATGTTGAATTTAAGAATGATCATCGGGAAATAGAATTTCATAGTGAAGTTTTTTGGTTAATTATAGCAAAATAAATATAAAATGTTTATGTGCTGTAAAATTTCACAAATTCATGCACCCATTGCCCATAATTGTTTCGTCTCCAATACGACATAGGACTTTGAATGCGTCACTATTGAAGAAACTCATTTTGAGGTATGGTTGTAAGTTATGGCTCCCCCTATAAATCGGTCTTAATAATGCACTAAATCCCATCTTACTCTTCATCGACAACCTCATTACAAACAATTTTCTCTGCAATTGATTTAGTAAATAATGTTTTCCAACACTGAGAAGTATGGTGCAAATGAATATAAACATATTGATTATTGTGCATGTCCCTATTTTTATGGTCCATGTATGAACTCGATATAACCTCCCAACTCCTTCATCAACCAACACGAACAATGTTTCTTCAAACCAGAAGAGCGTGTTGTCCAGATTCAGTGTAAATAATGTGCTCACAAATATGGAGTATCTAGGATGTTAAAAGGCAGATTGTGGCAACTTACCATGTCCTCCATTAACAGGCACAAACATTGTTTCTTCAAACCAGAATACTGTATTCCCGAAGTAAGGTCGTTTAAACGCTGACTATGGTAGCATTCCATGTTCTTCATCAACCGACATGAACACTATTTCCACAGAACAGAAAACTGTATTCACGCAGTTAGGCAGCTTAAAGTCAGACTTTGGTAGCATTCCATGTCCATCGTCAACAGACATGAAAACCTTTTCCTCAAACCAAAAGACTGTATTCCCGTAGATAGGCGGCTTAAAGGCCAATTGTGGCACTATTCCATGTCCTTCATAATTCGACACACTAATGCTCTAAATCCCTTCTCACTCTTCATCGACAATCAGATTACCAACAAGTATGGTCCATGTCCATGTCTCTCTGCTCAAAATCAAACAATAATTATGTTCTATCAAATATAGAGCAGTTAGGCAGTTCAAAGGCCGACTGTGGTAGCATCTCATGTCCTTCGTCAATTGGCACAAACAGTGTTTCTTAAAACCAGAAGACTGTGTTCCCCAGATTCAGAGTAAATAATGTGCTCACAAATATCGTTCAAAGGCATATTGTGGCAACATTCAATGTCCTCACTCACAGGTAAAAAAGTTGTTTCTTCAAAGGCTGATTGTGGTAGCATTCCATGTTCTTCATCAATCGGCATGAACATTATTTCCTTAAACTAGAAGACTGTATTTTCACAGTTAGGTGGTTTAAATTTTAATTGTGGTAGCATTCCATGTTCCTCATCAACCGGCATGAACATTGTTTCCTCAAACCAGAAGACTGTATTCCCGCAGTTAGGCAACTTAAAGGCCGACTATGGCAGCATTCCATGTCCATCATCAACCGGTACGAACACTGTTTCCTCAAACCAGAAGACTGTATTCACAAGTGTAAATAATGTGCTAACAAATATAGAGCAGCTAGGAAATTCTAAGGTCGATTGTGGAAGTACTCCACGTCCTTTGTGAACTGAAACAAACATTGTGGCTTATGTGTAACTCTCTCACGGTGTTGAAGATGGTGCTTCTGAGATTCTGCGTAGGGACATCTACTGAAACTCAGAGGCCAACTTCCTCTTCTACAACTCCCTCCTATTGTCATGCCACGCAAATAAAACCCATTGTTTTGATTTAATTCATTCACTAGATTACAATACATGTGTAATTCTTTCATTTTTCAAAATAAGAGAAGTGTTGAATGATCAATGCGCTTAAATGCCACTATAAGAATAGTTAGATATAGTTAGAAGATTTGGGAATATATCATTTTTTTAGCATACATAAAAATAAATATAATAAACAATATCTACAGTGAAAAGAAAGTTGTTATTTCTTATAATTATTGTTTTGGCTTTTCAAAAACTATCAATATTTATATACAAATTTCTGAATCTAAATCATTCTATCGAATGTGTAAATCAAAATGTAAGATAATTTATGACTAATCTCTTACCATTTTCAGGAAATGGTAGCTTATGGAGATTTGATATATTTAAAGATAGTTTAATAAAACAATTAGAAATATAGTAATTAATTTGATTAATGATAGATTATAAAAGGAATTCGAATTTTTTTAAATATATGATTTAATAAAATTAGTTAAAAGTTGTGATAAATCATCTAATTAATTTTAAAAATTGATAAGTTCTTCTCCACTTTTCTTACAATATCTTTTAAACTTTAAATATATGATTTAATAAAATTAGTTAAAAGTTGTAATAAATCATCTAATTAATTTTAAGAATTGATAAGTTCTTCTCCACTTTTCTTACAATATCTTTTAAACTTTAATTCAGAATTGCAATTTTTATTTCTATGAGACATTGAACAATCAACTTTTAAATTAGGTTTCTCCCACATTTTGATTCTTCAATCTCAACTGATGGAAGTTAGATTGTGATTGTCTTTTATTTAAGCCTCTGTCCCAATTGAATTTCTAAATTATAGATTTCTAACTAGCAAATTATAATCCTAATAGATGCATTCACCCTAACTATTATGTATAATAAGCTTAGTGTTTATTATCATTACTTGTGTACCTATTAGATCATAAGGACTAACTCTTACTAATTCACACTATTAGATAAGCTATCTTTATGGTGCTAACTAAAGACTTCGAGGCAACACATAAAACTTTGGAGCTAACTTATAAACAATTGATGTAGATTTATTTGAACCATTGAATATCTTTGAAAACAAAAATATACTAGTAAGTTGGATAAAAATTTACCAAGCTAGTCAACTAATTTTAGTGGGAAAGGGTGTCATTATTGGAGCTTAAATTTTAAAATTTTATAGAATGATACAACTATATATTGGAAGTTTAGATTATATTGTCATGTGTTAGTTTATAGATTGTCACTATGTATATACAGTTTAGATTAGATTGACATGTTAGTTTTATAGATTGATACCATTATGTATTGTCAGTTTAGTTTGGTCTGTTTATAATGTTTATAATGTTTATATATTGAGGTAATCACCCTTAAGTATGATCAATTTGTATTTTGAACCTTTCTCAACACCGTGTGCTGAATTTAAGAATGATTATTAGAAAATATAATTTGATATTGATTTTTTTTAACTGGTTATAGAAAGAGACATAAGAAATGTCCATGTGCAGCAAAATTCACAAATCCATGCACCCATTGCCTATAGTTATTTTCATTTATAAAGCACATAGAATTGTTAGGGGCTTTAATTTGTAACTTCAAGTATGATGGGCTTGAGATGAAACTTAAATACCTGTGAGTTGTTTACAAATACCTGTGAGTTGTTTTCAAATGGTCTGCAAAGGAATTTTAGTAGAAGGCATGTTCTCTTTATCTTGTTAACTGTTTGATATTGCGTTTTTAGGGGAACAATGCTTGTTCTGGGGTAATTCAAATCGGTATTGTCTGGTCTAGTATGCATGAAGTATCGGGATAGCTCTGATACCTAATGTAATGTTCTTTTCATTGTAAGTAATTTTTTATTTGAATGTAAGGTAATTTAGTTACTTAATATAATTTTTTTATCTAATATTATATGTTAAAGGTAATTTATTTAATATAATTAAATTTATGACAAATGATATTAGACAACAAAACTACAAATAAATATATATTAAGGTAAAACTTTGATAGATTAATTTACTGCCATGGTTAGTCAAGGTTAAGAACAAGCAACTAGCGTGCAATATTCTTATAGAAGGATAATGCAAAACTAAGTGATTTCTAGAATTACCTATGTAATTCCTAAGACCTCGCCCCTACCCATGCATGCCTATTAATCGTATCGAACTATGTTCTGGATTGTACTAAGTGAATTCTAGAATTACCTATGTAACTCCTAAGACCTATATATAAGGGCCCGCTTGGTAGCAGGAATTGGACCGGAATTGGCATTATCTAATTCTGGATAATGCCAAATTCCATGTTTGGGTCCTTGAAAAAAAATGGAATTGGAATTCCGAAATTCTCATTTTGCCCCCAAAATGGGAATATCATCTTCCATCTAAATAGGTGGAATTGGAATTTCGAATTCCAATTCCAATTTTTACAAAAGCAAATTTAATATTTCGTGGGATCCGTGACTATAAAGATGTATATTATATTGCTATAAGGATGTATATATATATACATGTGTATATACACACACATGTGTATATACGCATGTGTGTATATATACAAGTGTGTGTATATATACACATGTGTGTATATATACATACAGGTATGTGTGTATATACACATATGTGTGTGTATATATATACATGTATGTGTGTATAT
>MU227585.1:248347-266072 GCA_018584345.1 Thuja plicata | reverse complement strand
ATGGATACACACTTGTATGTGTATATGTATGATGTGTATATGTGTGTATATATACACACATGTGTATATGTATGTATATATACATAAATGTGTGTATATGTGTATACACACATGTGTGTATGTGTGTGTATATATGCACATGTGTGTATATGTGTATACATGGATACAAACTTGTATGTGTATATACACACATGTGTGTATACACACACATGTATGTGTGTATCAACACACGTGTGTATGTGTGTATATGTGTATACATGTGTGTATATACACACACATGTATGTATGTATATATACACATGTGTGCATGTGTGTATATATACACACATATATACACACCAAATTCAAAGAAATTAAAAAATAAAGAATTAAAATTCCTTATGCATCTTCTCATTCATCTTCCGGGTGAACCAAACGGGTCAGACCATATTCCGAATTTCATTTTGAGGATAAGCATCTTCCTGAATATGCAACATCTTCCTTAATTGACCATATCCATGATATGGTATTCTAGCACCCAAACGGGCCCTAAAAGAAACATTTGTAATGGTCTTATCATCATATATTTAACTGATCAATGGATCATTAAGAAAAGGATTAGAATGTTGTAGCATTCAAGTTGCATGGCTTTATAATCAGTTCATTGATGAAGATGTTGAAAATGTGTTGTAACACAAAATATTTTGGTATGAATGTGTTTTATATGTTTATAGATTTGTTTGTATCTTATCATTTTGTGTGTCCATATCCATCCACCCCATCATCAAATCCTTTGCAATTAAATTCTAAATGTGTACAATAGATTTAGATGATTCATATTGAACAAAGTTTGATATTTAAATATGTCACCCTAGCATGTAATTTAGATTTATTTTCTTAGTTTTTCTTCAACATAAAGATTTAGAATATTTTTTTTCAGTAGAAACTACAATTCTATTTTAATCAATTTCTGTTTGAATTTTTTTTTTTCCTCACATTTACTCTCCATAACAAGTTTTTAGCCATCCCTTTTTATTTCAAACCATCATGTTCAAATCATTTTTTTTTAAGACTTTATATTTTCAATGTGTTTATCATTTTGATAAAGTTGTGTTAATTTTCTATTACTTTCTAATCCTCAAGTTCACCCTCTTTAAACCCAACAAATTTCTTTATAACCTATAAATTCTCTTTATAAATATAAATATATTGTATAAAAGTACCTTGTTTCCATTTATTTTCAATTATATTTAGAAATACATTTTACCAATAAAATAATATTTTTGAGTCTTTCCAATGTTATTTGAGATTATTATTTATTTTAGATGTTATTTTTTCCTTTCACAAGTTATGATCCTATTTGCAATGTTTTATGGTTAATGGAAAACCACCATTTTATTTTTATTATAGGAGAAAGTGGGTGAGGGCCTCGCAGAATGACAACAAGTCTATCTATAATAAACGCATGCAATACCTCCAACACTATTTGTGGATCCAAAATTATTTTGAATGAAATGATACAGATTTAGAGTTAGAATATTAATTTTCTGCAACTTGATATAACTCTTAAAATCAAATATATTTAATTTTGCTTAGTAATTAAGCTCATGTAGAATAATAGAGAGACAATTTTTACAAGTTGTAAGGGTTTTGTTAAAAGCTAAACTATTTTGAAAATCAATACTAATGTCCTAGGGCAAATGGCATGAAAATTTATAGGTCTAATTTGTAGCTAAATTACTTATTTATGTGCAACTTAATTTATTTATTAAACTATTTATGAATGATCTAATAATGAATTTTGTATTTCCTTTTGAAGTAAATTTTAGATATTATAGGTTTATGTTGCTAAATTTTAGTTTGATTATCACGTAATAAAGAAATAAAGATTGATTATTTTGAATATTAATGTTCATGGTTTGATGTTTTAAAAATATGATAAATTATAGTATGCAAAATCAATTTTTTTATGGTCCTTCTAATCTTAAGTTTTGTCCACATATTCAAATGTATCTAGATTTTAACTACTACTTATTTAGGTGGGGATTTTGTAGCGTATCAAATTATAGAATGTTTTATTAACAAATGGAAAATAATTTTTATGATCAAATTCATCTCTAACATCGTTATTTTATATCTAATTTAATAAAATTACCTCACTTTTAATTATTTTCTTCTGAACTTTTTGGTGTGCCTTTGTTCTCTTCTTTATAAGAATATACATTTATACCATACTTTGAAATCCATATGTACATTTGGAGTAGGCTCTAGTTTTAAATCCCTTACGTATGGATATTTGCATATTTTCCTTATAAGTGGTTTAAAGTCTCTATTGACTTAGTTGTTGGGTTAAAGGGGCTTCCACACAATCAAATTCATTTGAAAAATAATTAATCTCATCCCTTAAATATTAGGTAATATTAGGGTCCTTGTACTCATCATGCCTTGATCTGTAATAGATTCATTTTGAACCACTCAATTGTACCAATATACAAAGACCTATTGGTTAAAAAGGAATTTAAAAGAGTAATTCCTTACTATGTTTTTTTTTAAAATGAATAAATATTGTTGAAACTTAACCTATTTATCCATATAAAATATATTCAAAGAGTGATATATTTACTAAAATTGTAAATACCTAATATATATTTTCCATATATATGTAATAGAAGATATTCTTACTATTTCTATTTTGATTAAGAAAGCACAAGAAGGGTTTGAACCCATTACAAATCAACCATCAATGAAAATGAATCAAATCTCACAAGATGTACGATTAGGAAAAAAAAACTAGATAGGGATTGGAAAGCTTTTGAATAGAGAAAATAACCACTAGAAAACAAGGGTCTTGAACCTATATTGAAGACTTCTCATTTGCAACACATGAAAGTGAAACATGAGGACAAGTAGAGCTTTCCCTCCTCCTAAAATCAACATTCCAAGTAATTACTATTGTCTAGGACATCATTATAATGGGAAGCAAGAGGTGACTCCCTTACCAGGAAATCAACACCAATTGTAGGAGGGACAATAAGATGTCTAGTTAGGAGCTAGATAGAAACCTAAAAAGAACAGTGAATTAGAGGTGAATAAGATGAAAGAGTAGGATTTGATTGCTTGGTAGGAGGACTAGTAGTTAGGGTAATCAAGCACAAAGAAAAATGAACCACATTGGGAGAATCAGGGAACAACAAGCCTGATCCAAACACAACAAATGCATCACAATAATATCCTCTAAATAGGCAGGAACCTTGGTTCTTACTATCTTTGTTAAATTAAAACATGTGTGACATTGTACTATGTCAATATTATTTAAAGATGTATAAAAATATTAAATTTTAAGTTGGATATTTTTTCTCATATAAGGGATAAATCCTTATAATTTAATTGATCATTGAAAATATGATATATATGTTTGACATGTGCAAAACTAGAGTTGGACCAAAAACAAATTATATTGAATGGAAGTAACAACCAAAACAGGTGACATCTAGTAAGAAGGAGATGACGGAAACATCGAGCGAGAAACCTCTGGCGATTTCCTCGAGCGGGAACCTACTTTCAAATTCTGGCCATGGTGGTGCAGCTCCAGTAGGTACAGTACCTACTTTGGATTCTTCTATGCTCTGCTTGGCGGGTGGGATCCCTCCTCTGCTTTCTGAAAATAAGGTTGATTTGGTTGATTTTGACCAAAATGGGTTGAAGTCAAATAAGACTACCGCCCCAGAGAGTACTTCTACTAAGGGCCCCTCTGACGGTCCTCGACAGGCTCAAAAATCTCTAAAATTTAGAGTGTCAGCTCCCAAGGGAAAGTGGGCTGGCCTCTTTGGTATTAAACCATCAGGGAAATCTTCCTTTCCTGCGGTCAATGTGATATCCAACCCATCAAAAGGAGAATTTTCTATTATTATCCCTGACCCTCTGATCGATCATTCCATTTTGGCAATGGAAATGACCCTGATAGGCAAGTTTATGGGAGGGAGACCTAATATTGAAGCTGTCAGACAGTTTGCCAAGAGGAAATGGTTTCTGAAAGGGCAAGTTGATATTGTTGCAATGGCTAAAGGAATTTTTTCCTTTGAGTTCTCTAACATGGAAGATCTATCTCATATTCTCTATGGAGGCCCTTGGATGCTAGGTCATTTCTCCCTTGCCCTACGTAAGTGGTCCCCTAATCTGGTTCTAAATGATTTAGCTTTCTTTGTCTCGGCTCTGGTCTGGGTCAGATTCCTGGGTCTCCCCCTTGAATATTGGCACAAAGACGTGTTGGGAGGACTGGCTAGTTCCTTTGGAGACCTCCTATCGATTGATCCTATGACTGCGGCTAGAACGAGAAGGGTGTATGCCAGGATTTGCGTCAACATCCTCCAGACGGCGGACCTTCCTAACACTATAGTCATTAAATTAAAGCTTGGATCTTGGTCGCAAGAAGTAGAATTTGAATCCCTCTCCTTTGTGTGCTTTACCTATAAGAAATCAGGTCACAGGGCGAAAGAGTGTCCTCTCAAGACTTAGAAAGCAAAAAATATACCTGCGAAGGAACCAAGAAAGATCTGGAAGGAGAAACCTCTGGTTAACCCTCCTGCTCCCTCATCGACATACCTAGTGATATTTACAAAAAATGATGCAGCTACTAGTCTGATGGATTCCTTGCTGGGGGACTCTAACCAAAGAAGCAGTGAGGATCCTCCCCTGTCAAAGGCAACTGAGCCAGAGGATTTATTCAAAGAAGGAGAAATTGCTGGAGACCAAATAGGTATGGAAACCCTTTGTATTGAGAATGTCTCTTCTTGATTTGATGTTATAATAGATCTAGGTGTTAAATCGGCCAACAATATCCCTAGCCCTCAAACCCCAAAGAATAACCCTAGATAGGCAGACTCGCTTGAAGAATCTAACCCTTTTTTAGAAGTTGAAGGGGGCACCTGGAGTGAGGTATCTAACAGTAAGAAGAAACATACCAGCAACATTCCTGGGATGCCCCAAGGAGGTGTGGTAACTAGAGCTAAGAAAGCGGATGTGGGTACTCCAAAACCTATGAGAGGCTGACCTAAAAATAGTTTCACTCGAGATCAGGAGAGTAGACAAAGTATAGCGAATGAGCGACAAAGGACCATCCAGGATTGCTCCCAAAAGTTGTAGATGAAGATTATCTCATGGAACATCAGGGGATTAAATAGCCCCCACAAGTAGGATGTGTTGTGAAATTTAGTTAGAGATCAGAAACCAGATATTATTCTTATCAAAGAAACTAAAATGGCAAGAGATAAAGTGGAAAAGCTGAAATTGTTTAAAAATTGTGGAGCGACTAGGTGTAGCTCTGTGGGAGCTTTAGGCGGTATTGCTGCCTTTTGGAACCTTAACACTATCTTTGGAGACCTCATCAAATCAGAAGGCAATATCTCTTCCATACGGTTCAACCATATTCAAGATTGATTCACATGGGTCCTCTCAAATATTTATGCTCCCAACTCTAAAACTGGCAGGGATAGATTCTGGCACAAATTGGAAGCTGAGAGAAGTAGCTTTAAGAATGATTATTGGATGGTGGCTGGAGACTTTAATACACCCCTGACAGACTCTGAAAATATAGGTGGTATCTCCTCTCAGATTGATAGTGGAGTGGCTCTCATGGATTTCATCAATAACCAAGCTCTCTTGGACCTTGACCTTAGAGGTAGCAGCTTTACCTGGTCTAACAGAAGAGTTGGGGATAACTTGATTCAAGTCCGGCTGGATAGGTCCCTTCTGACTATGGAATGGATTCTTCTCTATGACTGTTCTTTGTCTTCTCTTCCTAGAGTTGGCTCTGGCCACTCTCCTATATCTATCCAAGCAAATCCTATCTCGGGGAAGAGGAACTATCCTTTTTGATTGAAAAAAATGTGGATGCAGCACCCTAACATTGTTAAGCATATTGCTGAGTGGTGGAATATCCAAGTGGAGGGCACAACGATGTACAGATTGGTTCAAAAAATTAAAAACATCAAAAGCAGAGTCAAGGTCTAGAATAAAGAAGAGTTTGGAGATATTTTTAAGAATAAAAGTCTAGTCCAAGCTGAACTCGAAGAAATTCAAAGAATTATCGACCTAGAGGGCCTGACGGCGGACAAAAAATTCAAGGAAAATAAAATTCAAGAAGATTACCATAATATTATCTCTAAGGAGGAGGTTTTTTGGAGACAACACTCTAGAGCTCTTTGGCTCCGTGTGGGTGATAAAAATACTAGTTTCTTCCACCTTACTACCCAGAAGCACAAGGCTGCTAAAAGAATAGATCACATCTATGGGAATCAGGGTAAACTGAGCAAGGAAGAGGAAATTAAAAAATAATTGACCGGTTATTTTGCCACCCTTCTCAAAGATGACCCTGACCTCTCCGAGGACAATCAACATCTGCTATTGGACTTGATCCCTTGTATCCTTTCAAGAGAGGACAATAAGATGCCGAGCAAAATACCATCAACTCTGGAAATTAGAGCGGCTGCTTTCTCTTTTGAAGGAGAAAAATCTCCAGGCCTGGATGTGTTCCCTCCCTTCATTTTCCAATCCTTCTGGCATATTGTGGAGAAAGACATTTCGGATGCTGTGAAAGAGTTCTTTGGTTTTGGTTCCCTTCTAAGAGAAGTTAATTTCACATTTTTTGTCCTCATCCCAAAGAGGCCTAGAGTGGATAATGCAGATAGTTTTAGACCGATTAGTCTATATGTAACACTTTCTACAAGATTATCTCTAAGGTCCACACGGCCCGTATTCTGAAGATTTTCCCAGTTTTAATCTCCCCCTAGCAAAATGGCTTTGTCCCGGGTCGTCAAATTCTAGATTCTATTATCTTGGTTCATGAGAATATTCACTCTCTGGAGGTCTCAAAGAAGAATGGATTCCTCATGAAGGTGGATCTGTCTAAGGCTTATGATAGAGTGGATTGGAAATTCCTTTATAAAGTTCTGTCTGCCTTTGGATTCTCTGTGAAAGTGATTGGCCTTATTCAGCAACTCATTGGATCCCCTTCTATTTTGGTGCTGGTGAACGAATCTGCCTCTAATCTCTTCTTTCCTTCAAGAGGTCTCCGCCAAGGAGACCCTATTTCTCCCATCCTTTTTGCAATCATGGATGAAATCTTAGGGAGAATGTTCTCTAAAGGGGTCTTGGAAGGGAAGATTCTTGGCCTTCTCCCCTCTTCCTCTTTCCCTCCTTGCTCCCTTGAGCAGTTCGTTGATGATACTGTCCTTATGGGGTCCTCCTTTATTAAAGAAGCTACAAGTATCAAGAAAGCCCTTGACACTTATTCCTCGGCTACTGATCAGCTTATAAATTGGGATAAAATCTCCCTTTTCTTCATCAACACTCCCCCTGATTTGCAGAAGAGAATGGCGACCATTCTGGGCTATTCTATTGCTGCTCTCCCCTCTAGCTATTTGGGTCTGCCTTTGGGTAGTAAACCTCCTGATTCTTTCTGGATGGCGATTGTGGAAAAGTTCAAGAGAAAACTCGCTGGTTGGAAAGGTTCCCTCCTCAGCAATGCTGGTAAAGTTTTGCTGCTCAAGAGCTCTCTCCAAAACCTCCCAGTTTATGCCCTCAGTCTTTTCAAAATCCCCTCCAAGATTCCTGATACGATTGAGAAAATTTAGAAAAGATTTTTATGGTCTGGCACTGAAGTGAAAGATAGAATCCATCTAGTGGCTTGGGAAAAAGTGTGTAAGCCGGTCAATCTTGGGGGTCTTGGCATCAGAAGAATTAAGGACATTAATATTGCTCTCCTAGCTAAGCAGTGCTGGAGAAATTTACGAGAAGAGAAAGGTTGGAAAAAAATTCTTAGGTCCAAGTATCTTTTTGATACTCCCTCTATTGATTATTTCCTCTCTTCTCCCCTTGCAGTTCAGGGTTCTGTGATTTGGAATAGCATTTTGAAGGCTAGACCCCTAGCTGCTAAAGGTGCCCAATGGAAAGTTGGCAATGGGCAGAAAATTAACTTCTGGGAAGATCCATGGTTTAGGGATAAACCTCTGATCTAGTACCCAGGCATGGATAACTTTGTTGAGATGTGTAAAGTCAGAATTGGTTGTAAAGTGGTAGATTATTGGAGAGAAAATAAATGGATAAACCTGTGTGATATTGATCCCATCCTGAAAAATATTAACCTGGATCTTTCTCCCTGGGCTATTAAAGCTAATAAAGAAGATGAGTTAATCTGGGCCCCTAATTATAATGGTACCTTCTCTGTGGCCTCTGCCTATTTGATGATCTCCCCTAGGGAGGAGGAGCCCAAAGGGGCAAAGGTTTGGTTTCCTTCTCTGATCCCTAAAATTAACTTTTTTTACTGGCTTTTTATTCAGGACAAAATCCTAACTGTTGAGAATCTGAAGAAAAGAGGATGGATTATCCCTAATAGATGCTATCTCTGTATGAAAGAAGCCGAGACCTCCTCTCACCTTCTTCTACACTATCAATTCACTAGGGATATTTGGAGGGTGGTGTTACATCACTGGAAAGTTAGCTGGGTGCTCCCTAATACTATTCAAGAATTTCTGGAACAATGGAGATCCCCTTTCCAACACCAATTGGGAAAACTTGTTTGGGATTATACAGGCCCTCATGTCATATGGAGGATTTGGAAAGAAAGGAATGATAGGATATTTCGAGACAAAAAATCTACTCCTCTCTTGATTGGATCCAAAATTATCAACAACATTATTGAAAATACTAAATTTGCTGTTGAATTAAAACCTAAAATTCTAGAAGGGATCTATGATAAGGAGATTCTTCAGAACTGGGACTTCACCTCCAAGTATAAAGCCCCTATTTCTCCCTGTGATTCTATGGTTTGGAACTCTCCTCCTCCTGGTTGGCTCAAAGTGAACTTTGACGGGGTGGCCAAAGGTAACCCTAGCACTGCAGGATTTGGGTGCATAGCTAGAAATACTGAAGGAAAGTGCATTGCGGCCTCTACTACTCCAATTGGATCACAGACTAGTCATATGGCTGAAGCAATAGTGGCTCTCCATGCTTGCAAACTTGCTAAAAGGAAGAATTGTTCAAAATTGTGGCTGGAAGGAGATTCATTGAATACTATAAATTGTATTAATGGTATTAACTCTCCCTCATGGAATACGAGTCATATCTTTGATGAAATAAAAATTCTTATTGATGGTTTCGACATCACCTATGCCAGTCATGCCTTTAGAGAGTCCAACTGTGTGGCTGATAGCCTGGCGAATGTGGGTGCCTTTAGTGATGACGTCAGATACTGGAATGGATATCAAGGGTTAAATATTGATATCGTTAATCTTGTGAAGTATGATCAAATCTACCAAAAACCCGGTAATATCCCCAATAATGATGACAAGAAAGGCTAGTTCACAGAGTTGGCTCAATTTTGAGCTTCGCATGCACAACAATAAGTTTATTAATAATAACATTTATGGGAGAAGGGTTATCATTTCTATTAAAGGGTGTCATTTCATCATCATTCATTCAAAAACTTCTCATTCCGCTTTCTCTCTGCGGTATTTTGATCTCTGGTTTTCTGGTAGTATGGGAGGTAAGTTGAAAAGGGAAGAATCGTTGGTCTGTAAATGGAAGAAAGAAGTTGAAGTCTGGAAGAGACTTAAGGAAGGTGGGGTTACGGAGTATATGGAGAGACTCCATGGAAATAATAAGGACATCTCCAGGGAATTTGTGGACAGTTGGGACAATGGCCAGGTAACTCTGTGTGGTAAGACATTTTGTGTGACTGAGAAACTTATTTCTGAAATTATGGGTCTTAAGATGTCTGGTATTAAATACTATAGAGGTGTTGTCATGGCTAAAAATGTTGCTAGAATGTATCCTAAGACTAAGGTGGAAAGAGGCCTTCTTGTCAAACAGTCGGGTGATTTCTTCCTACGGGATCATATGAAGCTCTTTTGGGCTAAAGTTGTTAAAGTTATGATGCAAGATTTTACCCTAGATGGTCGGTATACTAGGGTTTACAATTTCCATTTCATGTTGGTTAGCCATTTTTGTTACAAAAGGAGAATCTCTTTCCCGTTCTTTCTTCTCAAGTCTCTGGAAAATAGTATCTTGGAGAACAAAAAGAATGTTGCATCGCCTATTCTCCATGATGGGCTTATCCTGTTAATTTATGAGCATGCTAAATTTAAGATGCAGGGAAACCCTAAGGTGGAAGACTTGAACAGAGGCAAGAAAGGTAAAAGACCTATGGCATCTGAGAGTAGCACTCTTGGGAAAAAGAGGAAGGGTAAAGTTAACACTGGTGGAGAAGAGCATGTCAAGATCCTCACGGAGGAGGAAGGCATGAACACGGACAACAAAACTGAGGCTAAGGATAAGGAGGAAGTGAAAAGGGAAAAAGGGGAAGCTGATAAATTCCTCTCTGAGGAAACTGGTATGGAAATGGAGGAAGACACTGAATCCCTTGAGCAGGAATTAACGGGATCCTCCGAGGAAATGGAAAATGACAGTAAAGGCAGCTCTGAGGAAGTGGAAATGGAGGGCCAGGACAAGAATACTTCTCGGGGTGCTCCTATGACTTTGGAGGTGGAAAGCCCTAATTCCCCTGTTATAAAGCATAGTGAGCTGAGTTTAAAGACTAAAGAGAAGGGCATTTCTGACACTACCCCTATTTTGGTGAATTATACGGAGTCTATGTCTTTTGTGGATAAGACTTCCAAGGAAGACAAGGCTATGGAATCTGAGGAGAATAAAAAAGATAAAGATAAAACTGGAGATAGCTATGGTAATGAGACCGAAAAAACCCAAGACCCCTGCAGGTTTATCCAGGTTGTTAGAGAGCGGGCTGATATGGATATGCAGTTGAACACATGGCTTCTTGAAGAGATTAGAGAGATTAATGGAAAGTATGAAAACCTCCAAGATAGGGTTAATACGCTGGCTATCCTGATTGCTAAACCTCTGAAAGAAGCTACAACCAATGAGGCTCATGAGGAGAATATGGAAAAAAGCCTGCTAGAGAAACTTGAGCTGAAGATCAATGCTGTGGTCAACTTCCACCAGCGTACTACTGAAAGTCGCATCCAGAGCATTGAAGATACCCTCATCCGACTAATGAAAAATAACTACGAGGGCATGAAAGTGACTGACAGTAATCTTAGGGCTCTTCTCTCTGTGCTGGATGGGAACTCTAACCCTATTAATGTTGATGTGGATAATACTGTTGATCCCAGCATTGTTGGCCCAGGGACTCGTACAAGGGCAAGTGCAAAAAAAGTGAAACAGGGGAGCTCCAAAGATATAAAAGACCTCAAAGAAGCCATCGATAAATACAAACATGTGATGGAGGAGTCTGCTGAGATCTTGAAGTAGACTTGACTTTGTTCGCTGGGGCTGGTTCTCTTTTTGTCTGCTTTCGTCTTTTGACTGGGTGCTTTTTTCTGGAGGGGTTCTAAATGTTTTTCTTCTTTTCCCCCAGCTGTTGCTTTTGATGCTGTCTGTTTGTTTCTAGTTATGTTGCTTCCTGCCTATCTTTAATCTTTTGTAAAGGGTTACTATTCCCTTGAAAAACTGTTTTACCCTTAATCAAAAATAGGTGAGGATGAATAGATACATCATACAACAATCCCCTGATTAAATGGTCAAAAACTACATGAGAAGATAGAGAGGAGCTATCAAAAATGTGGGGTGACAGTGAATTATTGTTCTTGTCACTTATATTTTCATCATATGAGAGATTAATATTATTTGAGATCCATGTATTAATAAATAGAAGAGGAGAGTTCTTTATAAGGAGACGTAGATCTTTGAACAAAGATTTAACCATGAGGAGGAGAGTTTAATCAAATTGTTCCACGTTTGAGAGACCCAACATTCTTGAAGGCTAAATAATAATCTTTTCTCAGCCTTATACACATAAGATTTATCAAACATTTCCATCCAAGTTAGAGTTTTGAAGAAGAAAATTTGAGACGGTATTAGTCACCAAGAATTGACCTTACATACCATGAGAGGTTTATTTTCACGAGATCATCACTATTGATACCTTCATGAGTATAAATTTTGTAGAGAAACCAATGTAGAAAGCTGCATTTGAGCATTGCATTATATAGAAACCTAGTTTCAACATCTAGAGGAACAAGTAAAGACATTAAGAGTTCACACAAAGATGGACTCACTAATGAAAATTTAGATGGATTCTTCAATGAGGTTGAAATTAAAAGCCATTTTTATTTATTTTTTTGGAACAAAAGCACCAAGAATAAAGGTGACCCAATAAGGTGTCGTAATGAGGACTCTAAGATTTAACATCCTGGGAAAAGGGGAAGATTAAAATCAAGGCCCTAGAGACGATGGAGAAAAATATTGTGCCCCTCCAATGAGAAGAATGGTGCTCATGAATATAAACACAGTGCTTGTTGTTCTCCTCCTCATGTTTATGGTCCATGCCTCCTCTCAATATAACCTCTCAAGTCCTCCAGACAAAAATAATGTGCTATCAAATATGGAGCAGTTAGGTGGTTTAAAGGCCGATTGTGGTAGCATTCCATGTCCTTCATCAATTGACACAAACGTTGTTTCTTCAAACCAGAAGATTGTGCTCCCTAGATTCAGTATAAATAATGTGCTCACAAGTATGGAGTAGCTAGGAGGTTCAAAGGCAGATTGTGGAAACTTTCCATGTCCTCCATGAACAGGCACAAATGTTTCTTCTTCAAACGGAAAGAATGTATTCCTGTAGTTAGGTGGTTTAAATGATAATTGTGGTAGCATTCCATGTTCTTCATCAACCGACATGAACATTTTTTCCTTAAACCAAAAGACTGTATTCCCGTAGTTAGGAAGCTTAAAGGCTGACCGTGGCATCATTCCATGTCCATCATCAGCTGGCACCAACATCGTTTCCTCAAACCAGAAGACTATGTTCTCAATATTAGGTGGCTTAAAGGATGATTGTGGTAGTATTCCATGTCCTTCATCAATCAGTACGAATACCATTTCCTCAAACCATAAGATTGTATTCCCAAAGTTTAGCCGCTTAAAGACCGACTTTGGCAGCATTCTATATCCATCATCAACTGACACAAATGTATTTTCCTCAAAGTGGAAGGCTGTATTCCCACAGTTATGCAGCTCAAAAAAGGTTCCTTGTCCAACATCAACTGACACAAACGTTGTTTCCTCAAACCAAAAGACTGTATTACAAAGGCTCAATGTAAATAATGTGCTATCAAATATGAAGCAGCTAGGACGCTCAAAGGCGAACTGTGGCAACATTCTATGTCCATCAACTGGTAGGAACACCATTTCCTCAAATCAGAAGACTATATTCCCGCAAGAGGCTCAAAGGAAGACTGTGGCAACATTCCATGTCCTTCATCAACTGGCACAAACAACATTTCCTCAAATTAGAAAACTGTATTCCCGAAGTTACGAGGTTCAAAGGCAGACTGTGACAACATTCAATGTCCTTCATCAATTGGCACAAACACCATTTCCTCAAATCAGAAGACTGTATTCCCACAGTTAGGAGGTTCAAAGGCAGACTGTGGCAGCATTCAATGTCCTTCATCAACTGGTACGAACACCCTTTCCTCAAATCAGAAGACTCTACTCTCGCAGGTAGGAGTTTCAAAGGTTGACTGTGGAAGCATTCAATGTCCTTCATCAATTTGCACAACTACCATTTCCACAAATCAGAAGACTATATTCCCACAGTTAGGTTGGTAGTATTCCATGTCCATCAACCAACACAAACATTGTTTCCTCAACTCAGAAGACTATATTACCGCATTTAGGCGTCTTGAAGGCCGACTGTGGTAGCATTCCATTTCCTTCATCAATTGACACAAACACCATTTCCTCAAATTAGAAGACTGTACTCGCAAGTGTAAATAATGTGCTAACAAATATAGAGAAGCTAGGAGATTCTAAGGTCGATTGTGGCAGTACTCCACATCCTTTATCAACTGAAACAAACACTGTGGCCTATGTGCAACTCTCTCATGGTGTTTAAGATGGTGCTTCCGAGATTCTACGTAGGGACATCTACCGAAACTCAAAAGGACAACTTCGTCTTCTACAACTCCCTTTTGTTGCCATACCACACATAAAATATGTTGTTTTGATTTGATTCATTCACTAGATTAGAATACATATGCAATTCTCTCATTTTTTAAAATAAGAGAAGTGTTGATGGATCAGTGCGCTTAAATACCACTAGACGAATAGTTAGATCGGGAGTAAATGGATAAATCCAAAGACATCATAAATGTAATGTTATGAAATATTTATAATATTAGGAACTCGTGGTATTAAAATAAATCATTTACTGTGACGTTGTGAAGATATATTATATTATATTTTTTGACATAAAATTTATATAGAAGATTTGGAGCTAAATTTTCTTTTTGGCATATATAAAAAATATAAAAATAGTATCTTGAGTGAAAAGAAAGTCAAGTCTTTTTCTTATAACTATTGTTTTGGCTTTTGAATAGTAATGACATGTATATGTAAGATCTGTTATGAGCTACAACCACCTCAAAAACTACCAATACTTATATACAAATGTCTGAATCTAAATCATTCTATCGAATGTGTAAATCAAAATGTATGATAATTTATGACTAATCTCTTAGCATTTTTAGGAAATGATAACTTATGGAGATTTGATATATTTAAAGATAGTTTAATAAAATAATTTTAGAAATATAGTTATTGATTTGATTAATGATAGATTATATACAATGAACTTGAAAAAAATTAAATATATAATTTAATAAAATTAATTAGAAGTTGTGATAAATCATCTAATTAATTTTAAGAATTGATAAGTTCTTCTCCACTTTTCTTACAATATCTTTTAAACTTTAATTTAGAATTGCATTTTTTTTATTTTTATGAGACATTGAACAAATCAACTTTTAAATTAGGTGTATCCCAAACTTTGATGCTTGAATCCCAACTGATGCAAGTTAGATCAGGATTGTTTTTTATTTGACCATCTGTCCCAATTGAATTTCTAAATTGTAGATTTCTAACTAGAAAATTATAATCCTAATAGATGCATTCACCCTAAACTATTATGTATAATAAGCTTTGTGTTTATTAGCATTACTTGTGTATCTATTAGATCATAAGGATTAAATTTTACTAATTCACACTATTAGATAAGCTATCTTTATGGTGCTAACTAAAGACTTCTAGGCAACATATAAAACTTTGCAACTGACTTATAAACAATTGATGTAGATTTATTTGACCATTGAATATCTTTGAGTACAAAAGCATTATAGTAATTTGGATAGAAATTTACCAAGCTAGTCAACTAATTTTAGTGGGAGGGTAAAAGTACAAACCTGTGTCACACTTTTACAAAGGAAGAGGACCACGACATGCAGAATTGTTAAACTTTAATGACATAAAAGTGGCATTTGTATTTAGAATTTGAAAATGATGTAAACTAATGAAATGTGTAAAATTGGATGTAGTTTATTCCTATAATTTTTAAATTTTTTTTTGAATAAGCATTGACCTAGTTTTTAATTTTTGAAGTCCATTTTTAAATTGCTCAAAAAATGTTGAAAATGTAGGGTCTAGTTCCCTCCAACTAAATATATGCAAATAATCTTTTTTTCCTCTGATTTCAGAGTATGTTTTAGATGACATGTACAGCTAGTGCATAAAAAAAGAAAGATTGGTTTTTAGTATATATTTTGTCTGTTATAACTATTCAAAGTCGGAGTTACCCGAAATTAATAATTTTTTTTCTCCCTCCACATTTGCCTAGCAAATCTAAACCAAATATAAAACAAATTACATATTCTTGAAGGGGACTCTCTCCTCTAGTGTTAAATATAAGTTGTAAATTTTTTCGACATGATTTGCCATTTTTTCTATTTTTTCGAACGAGTGTGTTCTTCAATGTTAAAAGACCTACTTGGAGTTTTTTCAACTTACAATATAGTATATGTAATTAAAACACCATAAAAATTATATGACCATAATCTAGACTCTAAGCTCTACAAAATGGTATTTTTAGATTTTAAAAGAAGTTGAATTGTGATGGGGCAAATAGCCTCCAAACAGACATTTTTTTCTAAAATCTCATTTTTTGCTTGTGTTGCTGCCACATGGAATGCCACATAGACTCTTTCGGCCGAACCAGTTTCAGTCGGACCTGGTTCAGCCGGACCTGGTTCGGCCGAAACTAAGGCCGACCAAACATGGTCGCATGGATGACCACGACCCTTCAATCTCATATTTAAAAGCATTTACAAAAAAATAAAAAATAGATAATTTTGTAAACTATGAATTAAAATAAGCTTTTTTTGAAGAAAATCATTTTTTTAATAGTTTTAAGGTCGTATTTTTTGGCATTAAAGGACAACTACGAATTAAAATTATCAAGGAGGTTTGTATTTTTTACAATTTTAGTTTATTTTTATTTTTTTTATTTTTAATTAAAGCATTGTTCAATATTAATTTATGAACAAGTATCAATATCATTTTTTATTTTTTTATCAAGAGTATATGGTTTTGTGTATGCAAGTGAATTGAAGCTCTCAATTTGAACAATTTGTGCAATGGGAATCATTTTTCAGTCAATTTTCATCTGACGAATTGGTACCTCAAAGCACAATAAAAAAATAATGCAAAAAGATTTGGGATGAATATTTTCAAAATAACATTCTGATTGGAAAAACACAATTATTTGCCAGGTTATTCAGGAAAAAAGAAATGACTTCTGTTTTGGAGTTGTTAGGTGTTGATAACAAGAAAAACTTAGGAGACAATGTAAATTGAACAATAGTTGAAAATTTGCAAGATGCATTGAACGACATTAACAACTCAAGTCGAGGATTTGATTTAAGTGTTGCACGTAGAGCATTGATGACTACTTTATCTAGTAGGAGGTTGACATAGAGAAAACAAATACATGCAATTTCTAATTTACTGAATGTATCTAGAAGAACTGTTCAAAGATATATTAGGAAGAGAAATACGGTAGATGAAAATATTCAAAAAAATTGGGTTAATATTTGTAGACTTCCTAAAAAAGACAAGATTTATGAAGATGTAACCTATAGACACGCACAATTTGATTTGGATGAGGTAGAAAGTACTAATCCAAATGAACGCATTATCATCAAGGAGGTTCATTTCTATATTAGCGATGATAAAGTTCATGATAGGAGCTATGTGGCTCATTGTTTTGTAATGTATTTTGAAGATATTGAGAATCACGGGATAAAAGCTTCACAACACTGGATTTGGTCTGATGGTTGTGCAAATAAGTTTATGCACTTCAATTCATTTTAATTCTCATTGATTAATTACATTAAATTGTTATGTGATTGAACTATTTTCCATACAACTTAATCTTGTAGGATAATTTAAATCCGCAAAAGCCTTTAATTGGCTAGCTATGCAACATGCTAGATGCAATGTTAAGTTTCTATGGAACTTCTTTGAAAGTGGACATGGAAAATGAGAGCACGATGGAGCAGGAGCATGTTTGAAGCATGCACTTCACCAACATGAACTTGCAGGTACAAATTGCGTGAACAGTATAGATAAATATATATCTAGATATAAATCAAATTGTATATAATTTAAACTTATCTATCCATTTGCTTTAAACTGATAGTTCAAAATTTACACGTAACATGATAGAGAATTCAAAGAAAATTGTTGAATGGTGTGAAAATCATTTTGCTAGTCGGGACACCAAATACAACAAACATTATTTTTGGGAAGTGAAAGGTAATTTATATTTTGTAGGAAAAAT
>MU227585.1:218794-245533 GCA_018584345.1 Thuja plicata | reverse complement strand
TGTTCTTATTTCCATTCTTAGAGCTAGAATGCATGTTTTCCCATCTTTTAGCTTGTTTTTAAACTAAAATCCTTCATGCTAGGTCGTATATGTCACTGATTGTAGCATAATCTGAGGGCTATTATGTTACTAATCACACTCTTCTTAGTTAGAAGGTAATAGGTCGATATTAGGTGGTTTTACATGTTTATCTAACCCTTTTGAACTAATGCAATGACTTATTGATGTGTTGTGTCTCTCTTATCAGGTACCAAAATACACACGCCCATTTATGGCACCCACCGTGGGGCCCGATTTTCAACTTGGCCTGATTTTCTAACACTTTTTTACCAATTTGCATGCTCAGGATTCAGTCATAGGATCATTTTTAGTCATTCAGGATTGCATCCGGGATACACCCTCGCACCGCAAAAAATGAGGCTCGCATCTGGGATTTCCCAGGTCATTTTTTGTTTAGGCTCGCATCTGGTAAGCAAGGGATCACATTTGGTAAGGAAGTTCACATACCATATACCGCATCACATTCAGTAGAATTTTAGGCTCGCATCTGGTTAGAAAGTTTGTGCATCTCATTGGCCTAATCCTTAACGTTTCGACAAGTTGCGCTTTTGATCTCTTGCAACTTAACATATGTTTACAGGTTTTTTTTTTAGGTTTTCATGGGAGTTGAACTAAAAGCATACTAACTCGGTTTTACAGGTTGCCAACCCCCCATCTTGACCTCTATTTACTTGCTTTCAAACTTAAAGTACATATTCCAATTTATCACTAAACTAACTAGAGGATTATGCTCTTTTCCTTTTAAGGAAAATCAGAAACTCATACATCAATTTATGAATTGAACAGAATTTGGGGGTAAATGAACAAGCAAACACATCATCTAATTCAATTTGGAAATAGTAAATGAACAACACAAAGCACTAAATATATGGGATCAAACAACAAACTCAATTGCATAATTTTTTTTGAAAATCAGAAATTGAACAAGCAAATCATTAAATTTTGTGGTTAATTGAACAAGGCAAACTTTCCTTTTCAAGCAAAATCCTATTTTTCTTAAAATAGGAACAACTAAATTGAGCTCAACATAGCTTGAAGGAATGAACTTTTCTTTAAGTGTTTTGGGAGAAAACAGTTTAGATTAGGAGAGTATGCTCTTCTTCTTCGGAAGAATCTGAAATCTAGACATCCAAAGCTCACCAATCCTAGTTACATCGATTTAAATAGTAGAGGGCCTGCTGGTTAAGGAAAAAATCTCCCGGGAACGACCCAAGTGACACCAACCCTTCCAACTCACTATAAATAGTTGCTTTCTCGTAGGCCAAAGCCTCGAAAGATGGAACTGGTTTTGTTCTTGGAATTTTGACATCATTCCTTGAACATATCTGGGTATATGTAGAGTGGAGCCGCTTGAATGTTTCTTGCAAGACTACATATTTTTAGGTACTCATAGGGCTATATGCCTGAATTTTGCCTTGTGCAATTCTATGGGGGACAGTTTCGAATAGATTGCCCAATAATCTACAACAACTTTAACTAAAAGAATTCCTAATTCATCCTCAAAAGGGTGATAATATTTGTGCAAGGCAAAAAGTAATTGCCCCAAGACACTCGTCATATTGTGCCCTCACTTGTGTTTGGAGTCAGCTAATACAACATCATGACTAGAGCCATTACGTGCTTGGTGATGGCTGTATTCTGATTAGCATTTAAGTGTGTACCTGAGTTAATGAGCAAAGATTTTTATCCTCCACCTAAAGAATAGGAAAAGATGAGTGTTTGTTTCACCCTCTTAACAATGCAAAATTGTTTGATGTGTTCAAAAGATCATTAAAAAGATAAGCTCCTCAAAATAATCAACAAATTTCAAACCCTGGAGTATAAGTGTTTTTCACACCTTACGACACCTCTTAACGCAATCTGGAAACAAACAACTTCACGCACTTTGAAAACAAACTTTTCAGAACTGACCAAAACTGACAAAGACATCATAAGATCGCATTTTGTATTTCCCTTGTCGTATTCAGTGTTTAGGATCACTTTTGGAATCTTGGATCGCATTTAGTCAGCAAGCAGTCACATCCAGATTCTAAGATCGCATCTAGTACCATCAGAGGCTCGCATCTGGGAGCTCGCATTCAGGGAAGTAGGTTTTTGTGGGAGTTTTTCTTAGGAATTCCCAGTGGATTAGGACACCCTTTTTCCTCTTTAGCTGGCTCCTTTTGTCTCTTTTGGTCCCCCTGATATATTTCACAACACTTTCAAAATTTCCACCTTGTATGCTTAGTCAGTCTTTCATGATCAGTTCAATACGTGTGGTCTACCCATTTTTTATCAACAACTTGGTTCCAAGCTCACTATCAGGGCATTCTAACCCTTTGACACTGGAATCATTTACATCCACCAACAAAAAATAGTTACTTTTACCTAGACATGCCCACTTGAACGATCTAAAATCCTTACTTGCACTATTGGGAAACGTTAACAAAGTTGAGAAACAAAATTCATCGTTAACACAAGACGCAACCTGTACACAACTAAAGGATCGAAAGTGCCTCCTAAAACACCACACTTTCAAGGAGAAACTTCTTGTAGTTCCCTTCTTGATCTAGATTCCCCTAAAATGGATAGCCACACTAACGAATGGAGTAAGGCTTTTGAGGGTTATAATGATGGAAAAAGATCCGAAGGCATGGAAGAGGAAGAAAGACCCAAGTTTGAACATAATCCGTTTGGATCAGACAGTGAAGAGGAGATTCCCGAGGATGAATATGAAAAACTCAAACAAAGTAAACAGATCCACAAGCTATTGGAATAGATAATTAGTGACGATAAAGAAAAATACTTCCTCCATCTAGCATCCACAGGTGTCAAATTACCAAAGGATTACGATGTGGAAAAACTCAAAGAAAAGGAGGTACCAAACCCAATATCTATTCTCACCAAACAGCTCAATCTAATGCGAACAAAGCTCACAAATCTCAAACAGGAGGAGAAAGCTAAAATGAAATACTCTTTGGACACCATTTTTTCATTTCCTTTTGACAAGAGTATCACTATGGTCCCATTTCCTCCCAACGTGGCAAGGCCAAAATATGACAAATACATGGGAGAAACTAATCCACATGACCATGTAAGGGAATTTTGTTCTCTAAGCATAGAATACATGCACGAACCTATATATCTCATGCAACTATTTTTGGGAAGTCTAGGAGGTAATTCCATGGAGTGGTTCTCGAAATTGAACCCTAAAGTCAAGACATTCGAGGAGTTGATCCAACGGTTTATTCAACATTGCTCCTACAACATCCAACATGATGTCACTATGATGGACCTGTGTAACACTAAACAATGAACCAGAGAATCATTCACGCACTTCCTACAAAGGTGGAGGAAGAGTTTTGCACGATATTCAAGGGTCATTCCTTAAACAGAGAAGATGGTCCAAATCTTCATTAACAATTTAGTGCCTGAATTGAACTATGCTCTACAAATGCAAGACTCTCCTAGCTTTGATAGGATGATTAAAAATGCCCTCCGTATTGAGGAAGTAATGGTTAAAAGAGGGGAGATCATCCTTCAAAATGAAAACAAAAGCAACAACTCCAACTCAAAACCTAAATTGTGGAAACAAAACAAGAATGTTGTTAATGACGGAGTGGTTGACTCCTCTAACATTAATCCTAAACCCAGGGCATTCAATCTAACTAATGGCATGCAAGCAAGAAAAGATGCTAAGGTAACACCTCCCATTTACAAAGAAAACAATGATAACAACAAGGAATGAAGATAGACTTCAAAATGCCAAAGAATATTTACTCCTTTGGGGGAGCCTCTTGAGACTGTTCTGAAAACATTGGTGGATAATAAAGTTCTTACGATTCCTGATTCTAAACTATGGTAACCAATGGTCAAACCCAGGTGGTGCGATGATAACTTCTATTGTGTCTTCCACAAAAATAAGGGACACAAGACTAATAATTGTCTCAAACTTAAGCATGTCATCCAAGACCTCATTGAAGGAGGTAAGATCAAAGTAGACGGACATACTACCAATGAGGATCATACAACATTCAACAAACCCTTTCCTAATTACAATCAAGGAGAAACATCTAAAGGGAAGGGTAATGAGGTAAACTACACCTATTCCAAAAGTGACAATGTGATTAATATGCTCAACATTAAAACTGAATCCATTAATGTAATCACAATTAAAGGTGTCTCATCCCACTCAAATGCTGTAAAATGAAGCCAAGCACAGGTTACAATCAAAGGACCTCCAAAATTGACACCAACAACATCCAAGGTTCCTATTGTCACTATTCTTAAAATAGCAACAAAACACATGGTCACTATCCCCGGAGAAAAATATGACTTGGTAAACCAATTGCAATGAACCTCTGCCAAAATTTCTATTTTTGAATAGCTCAAAATATCCACGGTACATAGGGAAATCCTAGAACAAGCCCTACACGCTGCTAATGTTCCAAAGGATATTGATATAGACAAGTTCCAAGCAATGGTCAATCACATCTCAGCGCCACACTACCTTTCTTTTTCTGAAGAGGATGACAAGTCATTGACCCATCCACACAATCAATCCCTCCATATTGAAGTCCTTAATCATAAGTCCTGTGTTAGACGCGTGTTGATAGATGGAGGCGCAGGATTGAATATCTGTACACTGGATCTAATCAGGAGACTAGGTCTCTCAGAACAAACAATTGACTCCAGAAATAAGATAACCATCAAATCTTATGATGAGGAAGAAAGATCCTCTAGAGGTCTTATTGCTTTACCTATTAGAGTCAGACCAATCGAGAGGAACGTCATATGTCAAGTTCTAGATTTACCATTGGCCTACAATATCCTGCTAGGGAGACCATGGATTCATGAGATGCAAATTGTACCATCTACTTACCATCAATGCATAAAATTTCCACATAATGGGGTGGAGGTGACAATTCCTACCGATGCTAACTACACTTGCAACAATATCAAAGCTGCTAGTATGATCCCACACAACAAAGAAGCTGTGGATGTAGATGCTCCTGAAACTACCAAGGACATGGTTATGAAGAATTTTAGCAAAACCCTGAAACTTGAAGAGACAGGTATGGGAGAGTACAATCTGGACCTGACTCCCTCACTAACAAAACTTCCAATGTCACCAAGATCCTACAGAAAACCTTCCTCAACATTCACACCTGAAGTATCCAAAGAGCCAGAAGTACACAAGGCAACTGGCATGATAAAGGCATCCACATCTTCTTTAGATAACATAGAAGAACAAGCAGTCTTGGATTGGCTTTACAAGGGTGAACCGGTGGAATCTGAGGTCAAACATGTAAAGATATCCCCAGGACAGTATGGAAAGGGATATGATTTCCTCACACAAATGGGTTACAAAGGAAAGGGACCTCTAAATGACACAGGACGAGGGCTTGTTGAACCTATACCCATGGAGTTCCGCAACACAAGAGATAAAATAGGACTGTGTTTTAATACTAAAATTTATAAACCTGTTTCCAAGAAGATTCCACCTTTTGAGATAGGGAGTGATAAAACAGATGAGATAGTATTAGAACCATGGCCTTATGAAAGATTATTACATTTTGGTACATAATATCAAGGAGAATGCTATGTACCCAGCTTTGAGGTACCACAAGATCTTCACACTCCTTTACTAGCACAACCTCCCATTCAAGAGGTAGGAGACACCATAGCAACAATCACTCAAGAGGTACCCTAGCCATAGAATTTACATCCTAATTGGGGGCAGATGGTCACAATTTCACATGTCCTTGATCTACCCCACTTTGATCTACAAATAGCTAATTGAGTACATCAAATAACCATTTCTGAATACTTAAACAGATCTAATGATGATGTCATAGAATCTCATGACTATGAATGGGATCAGCTATCTATCACCTCTGAAGATATTGGAATAGATGCAATTCACATGTTTGCAGCTCCCTTAGCTCCTAGTAAATGATCTAACGCTCCTCTCAATGATACTGATCCTCCTGAAGTAGAAGAAGAGTTCATTCCCTCGATCATTGATGGAGACACTGGTGAATACATAGGTCTAGAAGAATCTCATTGACCACAAGCAAGAAGCCTCCTTTTACAGAGAGATGATGATGATAATTCTACTGATGAGTCATTAGAGTTTGGTCCACATATGACTAACCGTGACCCTTTTTACTTTGATCTCACTCTTGTTGATCTAAATATTAAAGAAATTAACTTCATAGACCGTGTCATGTCAGTTAATTATCTTGATGCTAACGCGATGCTGTCTTTCCCAAAATCTGACTCCCTACCATTGGTACATCCAGACCTAATCGATTGGACTAAAATAGATCCTACTCCTATCCTCAAATTTTCCAATGACCACACCCTAGCTTGCTATCTCAATGCTTGTGAACCTTACCCTTCTTCCACCAATGCAAAGAGCGAGAACATGTCATAGGAGGATATCAAGTTTCTTAGTCACAAATTGAAAAATAAAAAGAAAAAGAGGACTGATGGTGAAAACCACTCTGTGGTAATGTCAGATCCCAAAATAGTAAAGAAAAAAGACGTATCCAATGGTGAAAACCTCTTAGAGGCACCAAAGGATGACACTCTTGATATCCTCCCAGAACACTTTCAGGAAAGATCTTCGGTATTAATTGAACCAACACAGCCAGTAAACTTGGGCACTATTGAGAATCCTCAAATAGTTCATCTGGCACAATCTTTATCAGAAGAAGAGAAGGTACAGTTCACAAAGTTCCTGAAGGATAAGAAGATTAACTTTGCATGGTCTTATACTGATATGCCAGGGATAGATCCTAATCTCATCATGCACCACTTATCTATCGCTCCTGGGATCAAGCCCGTGAAACAAAAACTTAGAAAGATGCATCCTCAGGTTGTATTATTGGTAAAAGCAGAGCTAGAAAAATTATTGAAAGCTGGATTTATTCAAGTCATTAACTATTCAAGGTGGATCTCCAATGTGGTCCCCATTTCTAAATTTGATAAATCTATCAGGATCTGTATGGACTTCAGAGATCTAAACAAAGCCTGTCCGAAGGATGATTTCCCTCTCTAAAAAATTGACATGATCATAGATCTTACAATAGGCTTTCAGATGTATTCATTAATGGATGGATTCTCAGGCTACAATCAAATCAATATTGCCCTTGAGGATCCAGAGAAAACCGCATTCACATGCGCATGAGGCACCTTTTGCTGGAATGTCATGCCTTTCGGGTTAAAAAATGCTGGTGCAACATATCAAAGAGCCATGAAAACAATATTCCATGACATGATGCACAAAAACATGGAGGACTATGTTGATGACACATTGGCTAAATCTAAGGAGAGAAGTACTCACATTGCTAACCTTAAAAAGATATTGGATCAGATGGAATAGTTCTAACTCAGGCTCAACCTGAAGAAATGTGCCTTTGGGGTCCAATCAGGGAAGCTCCTAGGATTCATAGTATCCGCAAAGGGAATCGAGGTAGATCCTACAAAAGTAAAGGCTATTCTAGAGATGGCTCCTCCATGTAATATCAGTCAAATAAGGACGCTACAAGGGAGACTCCAGTCTATCAAGAGATTCATGTCCCAACTTGCATATAGGGCACAACCATTTAGTAAGCTACTACATAAAGGGGTTACCTTCAAGTGGGATGAACACTATGAAGCAAACTTCAGAGAATTAAAGGGGTACCTGGCTGCTCCACCTATTCTTATGGTGCCTATTCATGGGAAACCCTTACTCCTATACATCTCAGCTACGACTACATCCCTAGGAGTATTACTGGCACAAGAAGATGAAACAAGGAAAGAAAGAGCTATCTACTACATTAGTATAACACTAGTTACTCATGAGCTCAATTATAGTATTATTGAAAAAGCATTCTTAGTGGTCATCTTCGCATCACAAAAATTGAGACACTACATGCTCTCTCATACAGTGAAGCTCATTGCTAAGATTGATCCTCTAAAGTATCTTTTGAGCAGAACAACATTAACAGTACATTTGGAAAAATGGGTCTTGATTCTAAGTGAGTTTGACATCGAATATGTAGAATGAAGAGCTATCAAAGGACATGTACTTGTAGATCAATTGGCTGATTCACCACTCTACAATGATAAACCTCTACTAATTGAATTCCCTGATTAAACAATCATGCATCTCACTGAACATCCATGGAGGATGTATTTTGACGGTTCATTCACTCAACAAGGATCTGGAGCCGGGGTCCTCTTCATAATTCCGCAAGGATACAAGATTCCCAAATCTTACAAATTAATGTTTCCATGTACCAACAATATCTCAGAATATGAAGCATTGGTCAACGGCCTCAAGCTAGCTATGGTATGGAAGATCATAGAGTTATACATGTATGGTGACTCCCAACTAATTATCAATCAAGTCAATGGGGAGTATCAAATAAAGGATGAAAATTTGACGCCCTACAAACAACTAGTTGATGATCTAAAGCAGTACTTTGTCTTCGTCACCTTCCAACAAATACCAAGATCAGAGAACAAGGCTACAGATGCTATGGCTACCTTGGCATCCATGTTACAATTGGAGGAGCATCAATTCCACTATGACTTCTTGGTGGAAGAAATATCCTATCCTACCTTTGCTAACTCTGAATACCAGATAATATGTACCTTGAATACCCCAGATCAATCTCGGTATACCAATATCATTACTTACCTTTCTAACCAAACCATTCCCGCCAATCTATCCAGAAATGAGAAAAGATCCTTGATTAGGATAGCATCACGTTATGTCCTCATAACTAACAACCTATATCGATGCGGTCTCGATGGTACACTTTTTTGGTGTTTAGAACTCGAAGAGTCTGATCTAGCATTAAAAGATGTCCACGAAGGTGTATGTGGATCACACTCAAACAAATTTTCATTAGCTAAAAAACTACTCAGGGTAGGCTATTATTGGCCTACCATGGAGAAAGATGCTATTCAATTTTCAAAAGCATGTCTTAAATGCCAGACACATGGAAACCTTATCCATGCTCCTGCTAGAGAACTTATACCTTTCATAACACATTGACCATTTTAGCAATGGGCCTTTAACTTGGTTCGGCAAATATATCCTAACTCTTCAAATGGACACAAGTTTATCATTACAGCCACTGAGTATTTCACAAAGTGGGTTGAAGCCATGCTGCTAATCAAAGCCACTGGCAAACAGGTGGCTATGTTCATTCTGAACTATATTATTTGTAGATATGGGATACCGTCTTCAATTCTAACAGACAATGGGGGCCAATTTAGAAATCAAGACATTGATGACCTTTGTAAACAGTTCCATATTACTCAACATTGCTCCTCTATCTATTATCCTCAAGGTAATGGACAGGTTGAGGCATCTAACAAAAATATTCTCAAGATTCTACACAAAACTGTGAGTAAGTCTGGCAGAGACTGGCACTTACAATTGAATCCAGCACTATGGGCCTACAAAACAAGCATCAGAACACCAACTGGAGCCACGCCATTTTCTCTAGTCTATGGTGCTGAGGCAGTACTACCTATTGAGGTTGAAATCCCATCTTTGTGGATATCTTTACAAGGCCTTGTTACTGATGAGAAGTACTGCATTGATAGGGCGAATTCTTTAGACCTACTAGACGAGTGCAAACAAAAAGTGTTCGATCACCTCAAAATGTATCAAGCACGTATGTCCAAGGGTTACAACAAAAAGGTAAAGCCATGCAAATTTGAAGTAGGAGATCTCGTCCTCAAGGAGAATCTTAAGAACTAGCCTAATAGGGAGCAGAAAGGAAAGTTTGAACCTAACTGGCTAGGACCTTATGTTATCATTGCTACCTTTGGGACTGGAGCTTATCAATTAGCTACACTTGAGGGAGATGTTCTTCCAGATCCTATCAACACTCTACATTTGAAGCGGTTCTACGCTTAATGTTTGGCTAGCAGAGCCTGTACAACAAAGAGTTCTTGCAAAATACCAAAAACATTTAGAAAATTGATCCTGAAGAACTCCAAAAAAGTGGAAAAGATCCTACAAAAAAAGGGTATCCTTGGTGAAAACCTGGTAAACAGGCTGCTTGGTACTATAAAAACATTCAAAAAAAGCAAAAATAGCAAAAAAATTGAAAAAGAGAAAAAAGTGCCTTGATGAGAACTTGGTAAAACATGCATCTTGGTAGCAAAAAGAAAGCAAAAGATCTTGCCAAGTGGCAAAAACCTGGCAATCAGGCGTTACTTATGTTTTGTGCTCCATGTATCAATGCACTACTAATACTAGGCCTTCATAATTTTGCCTGTGCTCAAACACTGACTTCATTTTCCTAAATAACTATCTTATCCTCGCTTGGGATTTGACTATCTTTACATTTTAGGAATAAGTCATTTTGCACTGGGGGCATCTTTGCTGGCATAGTCAGTTACGATTTCTAGGTTGCTCTAGGATGGTTTTCCTCACAGACACAATGTTTCTTGATACATGAAAAACAATGTCACTTTTCAAAACAAAGGGTGCCTTTTCAAACATCACATATCCAGACATGACATTTACATTAACGAAATTCCTATGAGGCTATATTGGATTGCAAACATGAACGGATTATCCTATCAATGCATAGACATGGAACACCATATTGCTTGTATTATAATTTTCTGATTGATGAATCTCTACTGTGTTTGACATATGAATGAACAAGTACTACTTAAACACACAGTGTGATATTGGTTTGATTATGATTCTTTCATGTCCTAATGATGTTTTTAACTAGGGGCATCTAAGTAATTATAAATTTTATTTGATTGATTCTCAATTGATAATTTATTATGTCTTCTTAGTTGCTCAATGACATCTGTGCAAAGACAAAGAGTCGCAAGGATAGGGGGCATAATGTTTTCTTGAATTTATGCATATGGTGATTGTTCCAAATGATTCTATAAATTTCACCTAACTTGGATGTTTATGGTAAGAGCTGTCACTATGGGTGGATAGCCGCATATATCTCAATCTTCGTTATGTGTAAACTATGGTGAGTTTGAAACAATTTCCTTGTCTGTTTTCTAATCCAGATCCTCACCAAGGTATACGAATCATAATGTACCCAAGGATATGAATTTTTAAGGTCATTACAGGTCCAATATCTTGCCTTAATCATAATCTGGTATATTAAAAGGAGGGTAACTATTTTGTTATCCTGGCTTTTGTGCCTTGATGCCTAAGTCTATTTATGACATTTCAATAAAACATAGTAATCATATTATCATAATATTAGTGGGTATTAGTGATGGTTGTACTATCAAGTGGTATCCATTCTGAAAAGTGCCCAATGATGATAAAAATGTTGCAATATTTGCTAATCAGTGACAAGTCCTAAGAGTCTGCATATAGATGCATTTAGAGATTGCATGATGCATTTATAACAGGAATAAAAGCATAAGGAATTTTGCGCTCAAAAATGATTTCTATCTTCTTCTAAATCCAAGTTAATTACATCATCTATATTACTGATATCAATGGTTCCCAAAATATCTAATCTATCAGGAACAAAATCGAACTCACATTTTAAAACATGATTAACTTGGTACTAGTGTGTTTATTTTTAAACACACCTTCTTTTCTCACTTCTTCTACTCCATTCTTTCTTATCCTAACCGCTTCCTGCAAGTGATACATTCTTTCAAAAATAGAGGCATTTATTCTTTTTCCTTCGATTTCATTCCTGAGGGGGCATGATCACACTATCATCAATTAAATTTTTTCTCAAAACTGCATTAAAAACAACTTCATTATCAAACAAACTAGGGGCATAACAGTTTCCTTGACTAAAGTTGAAACTGTTGGATAGAAATCTTTGGTTATCATGAGCTGATATCTTATGTTTCCTCATTTTAAAAGATTTTTATTAAGCTCCTGGCAGCTTCGTACTGGCCTTTTTGGATGACAACCAAGTTCAAAATCAGTATTATCAGTTTTTGGACGACAACCAAGTTCAGCATTGGTATCTTTAAATCATTTATTGGTTTTTGGACGACAACCAAGTTCAAAATCAATTCTATCAGTTTGGTTCAATCAAGTGCAAGGCTGATCTCATCAACATTTCATTCGACAACCAAGAATAGGATTCTCAATCTTTCTGAAGTCAAAATAAAAAACTTTCTTTGAATCAATGCGCTGCTCGCACATCAATTCAAAGAGGGGCAAATGTAACCACCTAAATTTGGTCTATTCCAACTATGGACCCTATTTTTCCTGAGTGTGATCATACCCTCGATTATGTCCAAATGACCCTATTACTGCTTGGCATAATTCTTCGAATCAATTTAATATCCTAGGTGATTTTTATCACTAGTTTATATTAACTATTATAGCCATATGATTCAAATCAATTCAAACTATTTAAATAAAACCAAATTCAGATATGGCTATAGTATTTAAATATAAAAGAATTAAATAAATCCCTAAATCAATTACCCACTTGCAAAATAACCCATTCCCCTAGCCTATTTAAATTAATTAAAATGGCTATAGTCCCCTAATTATTAAAAAACAATTAAATTGTTTAAATAATTAATTTCTATATTTTTGAATGAATTAAATAAGTTTAATTTATTTAATTAATATCCTCCTAAACCCCAACCTAACCTATCTCAACCACTTCTACCCTGGGTTCTAACCCTTCTCAACCCATTCACCCTTGCTAATCTAATCCTAATCCTAATTCTACCCTAACCCACCTCCTAATATTGTCACATTCCATTAAGGAATGCTTAACAACTCAACCCACTTGAGAAAGTCCACTTTCTCAAGCTTGACTTTCCTAAAAGTCTACCTTCTCAATCCATCCTCTTACACTCTCCCCATGCTTCTTTAAGGCTTTTATTAATGCCTCATTAATGAAGATGCCTTAAGCCTATGTCTCGTCCATGCCTCATTAATGCCCAAGGCATTAATGGCTCTTACACCTCCATTAATGAGTCCCTTAACTCATAAATGAACCTTGTCTCCCCTCTCTCTCTCTCTCCCATTCTTCTATAAATAGAAGTCATTTTTGAGAGCAACTAAGCCTTCACTTCATATTGTAAATGCATTGTTATGCTGTTAGATTAATCTTAGACTCATATTTTACTTCTTATTTCATACTTTCACATTGTTCAAGTATTTCCATTCTAGAGCTAGAATGCATGTTTTCCCATCTTTTAGCTTGTTTTTAAACTAAAATCCTTCATGCTAGGTCATATATGTCACTGATTGTAGCATAATCTAAGGGCTATTATGTTGCTAATCACACTCTTCTTAGTTAGAAGGAAATAGGTTGATATTAGGTGGTTTTACAAGTTTATCTAACCCTTTTGAACTAATGCAATGACTTATTGATGTGTTTTGTCTCTCTTATCAGGTACCCAAATACACACGCACAACAACTAATAAATGACATCCCCTTAATTCATTCACATACAACTAATAAATGACATCCCCTTAACTCATTCACATAAATATAATATGCAATGACTAAAATGAACAGGTACATATGTAATTTGCCTAAAATATGAAATAACTCATTCACATACATATAATATGCAATGACTAAAATGAACATGTATATATGAAATAACATACCAACATATAACATGTAAATATATATGTCTAAAATAACATGTAACTATGAAATGTCTAAAATATGAAATAGCATGTACCAACATATAACATGTATATGTCTATGTCTGCAATAACATGTACATATGAAATGTCTACAATATATCTGTGAAACATGAAATATGTAAAATAGCATATATATGTGCTCATATACTAGGACCATATCCTAATCCGTGACTTGATCCAGGTCCACCTCTTCCTGATCTCTATGTGCAATAAAAGAAATATATGTACATGTCATGCATACACACATGTATAATAAACTAAATACTTATGATCATAGAAAAATTAAGTTTGCAAAAATGTATAAATTTACCTGTCTGTCATGATGCACAGGATGGTCAGGAGTCTGTAAATCTCCATATCCATGCTCCACACTATCCAGAATACTCTGGAGAACATGTATATACATATATTTTAAAATAAGAACTTTAATTCAAATTATTTATATGTGTACATTTGTAAGTTTTTTAAATACATCATAATTTAAATAAATATATACCGTAGCAGCGTGTAATGCTCTCCCAATATCGCTCAACTCTGAATCATTTAAGGTCACATCACCAAGATCCACCTGCTCATGTAAGGAAACCTATGAGGGATCAATCTGCTCATCTGTAAGCAAGCTGGTAAAAAGTTGACAAACTAGACATGATGAAGTGGCATGTGTAGACTCATCAAATACACTTTGCTGAGGAGTTGTAGGTGGTACAAGAATATCATCCTCTCTCTATGCACCAGTAGATCTGCTAAGAACGGTGGGGAAAAATGATGGGACATCCCTGAGAGGAACCCCGTCGATAATCTATAATGCCTGATATGAGCAAAGTAAATCACTGGATAAACATGTGGCAATAGTATGCAACCGGTCTATCTCTGATACAGCTGCAACCTCTAAGGGAGATGGTATATCTATTGTCTGGTATGGATCAATAGTAGAAGATGCATCCTATGTAGGTGGAGGAATTACAGAATGGGAGCGCAACATGTATCTATCTACATGATCAGATGAAATCTCATGTACCTATGTCACGATACTCGCGATACTAGAATATACATCTGACCTGATCTAGTCATCAGGTACCCTCTGTCCTACACCTATCCCTTCCAAAACTTTTGGTATGACCAAAAGGTTTGGACCCACCTTTGCCCGCTTATTAGTGGGAACTGGAGCATTAGGCCCCCTGAATCTGTCTAATAATCTCCCCTTCCCCTGTCCAGCATGACCGGGAAAATCTGTGTAATCAACCTCATGATGCAAATGAAATTCTGCAAACAAATGTTTGCAGAAATATAATGGAAGCTCATCCTTCTGGGGTCACCTATGATGAGTAGCCAACCATCGAGGATAAATAAATGGTGCAACAAGGTCATCCATACATCAAGTGGTCATATAACCTCTGACTTGGGCTCTGTCTCGATAAAAAGGAAACATAGTCTTCACCTGAGCGGTGGAGACCTCTGAGTCAACCTGTCTATACTTCACAGCGCCAGTAAAGTTGCAAGAGAGAGAAGTATAGAATGTATCAAGAGATAAAATATCATATGGGTTGTATGATTGAACTGTTTCAATCATACGAATGAGGTCCTCTCTAATAATCTTCACCCTGTCCCTATTAGGGAGGGTGGATGACTATATCCTCTCATCAAGAACCTCAATAGCTCATCTCAAATGAGCTATATTACTCATGAATAACTCCTCTCTATCCTCTCTAGAGTCGGTAGATCTATGAGAAGAGTGGGTGCTACCACCCCCCTATACACTAGCATCTCCTGAATCTACAGGTGATTCCCCTCTACCCGATGCCATGTGTGATAGAAAAAATAGATATATAGATGCTCGAAAGTATAAAGAAGAATATATGTCTAGATCTCTGCACATACATACATGGTCCAATTCTAATTTAAATAAATATATATTTGTAAACACGTACATTATAAATAAATAAACAAGTGAAAACACTTGAATGCATATACATTTGAAAAAAATGATTTAAAATCATGTGTGTACATGTACATGTATATTTCTGCAAAACTTGGTTTATTAGTCTAGTTGAATGTAGATTAATGTTTAAAGGTTTAAGGGATCAACTTGATTTATTTCTCAATTATGTTTAGGGTTAATTTGTTCGTGGTTAGCCCATTCATGTTGGTTTCTAGTGTTCTAAGATTTATGTTGGCTCATACATGTTCCAGTTTCACATGTTGTTTTCATGTTAGGGTTAATGTGTTAGTTTAACATGTTAGGGTTTATGTTGGTTTCTAGTACGTGTTCTAGTTGAATGTTATGGTTCATGTTGGTTCAACATGTTATGGTTTATTTCTCAATTGGGTTTAAGGATCTACTTTATTAAATAGGTTTACATGGTTAGGGTTCATATATATGTTTGTTTAGCACGTTAGGGTTTATGTTAATTAATGTTCCAATTTCCTGTTAGTTCGAAAGAAAAATTCAATTTAGCACGTTAAGGTTTATGTTGATTTATATGTTTCAGTTTCATGTGTTGGTTTCATGTTAGGGATCAATATGGTCAAGGTTTCATGTTAGGGATCAATATGGTCAGGGTTTCATGTTACGGTTCATGTTAATGTTTATGTTAAAATTTATGTTTCAATTTCATGTTAGGGTTTGATGTTGGTTTCATATTAGGGTTTCGCATGTTACCTGGTACATGCAAATGTTATGTTTAATATGAACTTTGTAATACTAGAATGTTTTCTAATGTCTTGTAATATTTTCCTAATGTTTTGTAACATTTTCTTAAGGTTTTGTCAGGGTTCATGTTAGGGTCCAATATGGTTAAGGTTTCATGTTAGGTTTAATGTTATAGTTTATGTTGGTTTATGTTTCAGTTTCATGTTAGGGTTCATTTGTCAGAGTTTATGTTTTCGTAAGTAACATTTTCCTAATGTTTTGTAACATTTTCCTGTACTATTTTGTAACATTTTCTTAATGTTTTGAAACATATGTAATAAAACTAAATTAATTAAAACTAAATAACATTTTCTTAAGTAACATTTTCCTAATGTTTGGTAATAGTTTCCTAATGTTTTGTAATATTTTCCTAATGTTTTGGAATAGTTTCCTAAAGTTTTGTAACATATTTCTAATGTTTTGAAACATGTAATAAAAATAAATTAATTAACTAAATAACTAACATATGATTCTAACTAAAAAATAAATTTAAATCTACATTAAACAATATTTTATATTTTCTAAAATTAAAAATAACAAAATTAAAATAAAAAAACATCAAATAATAATACAACTACATTAATTTAACATAACAAAATTAAAAAAACATTAAAAAAAAATTAAAAAAAAATTCCTACCTATTTTCGGCCGAAGTACCCCTATTCCGCTCCTCAAATCTTGGAAGGCACTCAGTGCAAATGAGCCTCTCTAACCAAATTTTGGCATTTATATAGTTTTTATGGGTTCCAGCTGAAATAGGTCCGACTGGACCTGTTTCAGCCGGAACCCCTCTACCACATTGATGCCACATAACACTGCGTGTACGCCACGTATGTACGACCAGACATGTTTTGGCCGAAAGGGGTCTGGCCAAAACAGGTCCAACCGAAAAAGGCCAAATGGTCCCCAAGTGTGACACAGCTCTATACTTTTACCCGGGAAAGGGTGTCATTATTAGAGCTCAAATTTTATATAATGATTCCACTTTATATAATTTTATATAAGGGTGTCTCCAAAGGAATGTAGTCAAACGAGAGGCCTCCATCATTATTAAAATTTTATATAATGATGCCACTTTATATAATTTTATATAAGGGTGTCTCCGAAGGAATGTAGTCAAAACCAGAGGCCTCCATCTCATCTTTTGGACCCACCTCCTTCCCCAGGATTTGGGCCTTAAAGTACTCAAAGATTAGATGCAAAATCCCTTCATGCAAGGCAGGGTTAGCAATGGCCTTCTCTCTAAACTCATTAATGTTATCATTTATGGAAGCATATAAATAAAAGGGTATAGACACCTGCATTCCATGGCGAAAATGATTCAAGAGGACAAAGTGGTAGGTTCAAATTTTTTCAAACCTGCTATCCAGTGTGATGTAATAGATGATGACTCTTAAAACAAACCTCCACAATCTTTTCATCCCTTCAGGAAGATAGTGGGTTCCGACTTTGGTAAGCGCTTTCTTTTCTTCCTCATTTCTCACAAAGTCACTAATCGTTGAATCCCAAAAAATTTGGTCTTTGTAGAATTTCTTTCCAACAATAGGGATACCCATAACAACATAGATTTCCTCCTCGGTCACCGTAAAATTTCTTCCCTCAATCTCAATACTGCCTTCATTCCAGCTTTTGACGAACATTTTTCATCACAAACGACTTTCCACCATTAAGCCTTTCGATGAAAGTTGAGATGCTGTCATTTTGATGGTAGTTCCAAACATTGGTACGTGTCCTCCATTTTTCACAATCTTTAGCAGGCTCCCTTCTATGTCTTTCCCCTCCCATTGCAAGAAAGAAGTTCAGAAGTGCAGATGGAAAGTAACCTCTGAGAAGACCCTTTCTCTCTGAGTTATTGCAGATAGTTCTACTTATTTTCCTTGAACGGTAAGTTTTACCAATGCAACTGGGCACCCAGTAATGGGTTTTCCATTACCATTCAAATATTAGATTGATATGTTAGTTTTATAGTTTGATACCATTATGTATTGGCAGTTTAGTTCCCTATGTTTATAATGTTGATATATTTAGGTAATCATTCTTAAGTATGATAAATTTGTATTTATAATCGTTTCTCAACATTGTGTACTCAATTGAAGAATGATTATTAGAAAATATAATTTGATATTGAAGTATTTTTGTTTTGACTAGTTATAATAAGAGACATAAGAAATGTCCATGTGCTGCAAAATTCACAAATCCATGCACCCATTCCCTATAGTTTTTTTTTTCATTTATAAAGAATATATAATTGTTAGGAACTTTAATTTGTTACTTAGAGTATAATGGGCTTGATATTGTTTTCAAATGGTGTGCAAAGGAATTTTAGTAGAAGGCATTTTCTCTTTACCTCTTTAACTATTTGATATTGCATTTTCAGGGGAACAATGTTTGTTCTGGGGTAATTCAAACAAGTATTGGCTGGTCTAGTATGCATCAAGGATCGAGATAGCTCTGATACCTAATTTAATGTGCTTTTCATTGCAATTAATTTTGTATTTGAATGAAGGGTAATTTATTCATTTAATATAAAGTTTTTATTTAATATTACGTGTTAAAGGTAATTTCTTTAATAGAACTAAATTTATAAAAAATGATATTAGACAAAAAAACTGCAAATAAATATATACTGAGGCAAAGCTTTGATGGATTAATTAACTTCCATGCAGAATCAAGGTTAAGAACAAGCAGCTAGTGTGCAATATTCTTATATAAGGATAATGCAATACTGAGGGATAAATTTTTGGGCCGGGCTATGTAATTTATTCTTGCAATTAAATTTAAGAATTAAATAAATAATACAAATGATTAATGAGAGATTTCTAGATAACATGAATGTTCTAGAATTAAGATAAAGATAAGGATATACATATTAAATATTTATTATGTAAAAAAATTGGCCTATGCTCTAGATTGTATTAAGCGGTTTCTCAAATTACGTATGTAATTCCTAAGACCTGTATATAAAAAGAAGTATTTGTAATGGTCTTATCATCATATATGCAACTGATCAATGGAGCATGGAGAAAATTATTAGAATGATGTAGCATTCAAGTTGTATGGCTTTGTAATCAGTTCATTGATGAAGATGTGTTGTAACACAGAAGATTTTGGTATGAATGTGTTTATAGATTTTTTGTATTTTATGATTTTGTGTGTCCATATCCATACACACCCTCATCAATTCCTTTGCAATTAAATTTTGAATGTGTACAATAGATTTAGATGTATCATACTGTTCAGAAAGTTTGATATTTAAATCTGTCACCCTAGCATGCAATTTATATTTATTTTCTTACTTTTTCATAAACATAAGGATTTGGAATGTTTTTTTGCAGTAGAAACTAGAACTCTATTTTAATCAATTTCCGTTTGAATATTTTTTTTTGGCTCTTATTTACTCTCCATCAAATTTTTAGCAATCATATTTTATATTCAAACTATGTTCAAATCCATTTTTTGTTTGAAGTTTGATATTTTCCAGTGTGTTTATCATTTTGATAAAGTTGTGTTGATTTCCTATTACTTTCTAATCCTCAAGTTCACCCTCTTTATAAGTTTATTTTAGGATTAAACTTTGATTTAGCTATGAGTTATCAAGTACATTTGGGTGCATCTCATTGTTTATGGTCTTTTTTTTTCATGCAGTCCATCAATATGGATCTATACAACTCCATGTCTTTGTTGCAAAAACACCACTTTCAACAATAGAAAAAACAATTCCTTAAGTATCAACAATAGCGTCAACAATACCCACACCTTAAATTAATGGAGCACCATCAGCAACACTCGAATCATCAACATCAGCAACAACAACACCCAATTCATCATCACAAAAAAAGTCAATAATTGAAAATGAGATATTCAAGAGTACCAAATTAGGTATTTAGTTGTACAAAACCATTGGAGTACACCCTACAAATAAGCCTTTAATATCATTTTCATTTGTATACATTATATCATGGATGTTTTGTTTTGTTGGTTCCAAAATGAGATACAAAATCTGAAGGTGGATTCAGAATATCTAGAGCTACAATTATTTGTAACATATATGCGAAGCAGTGGATACCAAGCATGTCCAAAAGATTCATTGGATCAAAGATTTACATATGTAGCTCATTGTATTATTTTTGACTGGGTCTTCAAAACGATGTAATATTATGACTTTGGGCTATTTTTTTGGATGAGATTTTGAATGGAAAAGAACATATTGTTGCAATGCTAATCATTGTTGAGTGGGTTGCTTTACCACACCTCAACCTATATCTACACGAAAAAATTAGGAGGATAAAAAATATTCCATTTGACTTTATGTAGTCTTTTCTAAGAACATTTTTTTATCTTCATTGTGCCTTCCACCAAACATTCAAAAGGTCATTTTATAATCTGATACTGAGAATCAAGGTTCTAAATTTAATTTCATATACTACCATATAAGTTATGTACACACTATTTATAAATATATATGGGTCAATGAAATCACACCACATATATAACATGTTGGCTATTATCACACTGAGATGGATTTTTACAGGTCAATAATTTATTCGCCCTTTTTAATGGTCACTAGTTTTGACTTGCAAATATATTTTACAGTTGTACTATAAAAATTATAAAGTTTAAATAATTTAATTATCATTAAAGGTAAATGTAATGGTTGTAGAATTTTAAAATTTATTCTAAGAACACTTTTGCTCTTTATTGTGCCTTCCACCCAAGATTCAAAAGGTCATTTTATAATCTGATACTAATAATTTAATGCCATATACTACCGTATATAACTTATTGGCTACTAACTGTCAGAATTCATTTTTCCTTGGTATTTTATATTTAAACAATATACCAAGCTCTTGTCTCATATTTGTAATTCCTTCAATAAGGAAATTAGATATTCCTCCTTATGAGGATTCTCACACATGGAACACAACAAATATGAATGTGGCACTCATAGAGTATGGGAGTTACATGCAACCTCCTCCACTCATATCCACTTAAGAGATGGTTCTCACACACTTCTTAGGGTTCTCATAGGGGTTCTAAGTTGGTTCTCACAAGTTGGATTTCTTCTCTCTTCTTTCATTCTCATTCTTACAATATTGTAATGAGCTCTCTCTCTCTCTCTCTCTCTCTCTCTCTCTCTCTCTCAGCTTCTTGCCTCATTCATATTTATGCACAAGGGGTTTTTCTTAATTTTCCCCTTTCAAAAATATTGTCTTGGTGTTGATCTTGAGCTTCTTGGTGCTTTTGGTGAAAGTTCTTGAATCGTCATTCTTTAACTTGGTTATGGTAGAATTCTTCTTGCAACTCTCTCCTGGATTCTTTCTCGTTTCCTTATCTCTATTTGTTTTCTTAATATTTCTAACATGGTATCAGAGCCACTAACAATCCTTGTTTGAGTGTTTGCAAGATTTCTTGATCTAACTTTTGTTGCAGTTTTTTTAATTTTTTTTTAGGTTTGGTCGGTTCACCGCCAAACCCAGTTTTTTATTTTTTATCTAGTTCTAGTTTTACACCCTCTGTTGGGAAACCACAAGAGAGTTCATCTTTCATGTTCTATATTTTATCCTTTTATTGATATCTAAAACTATTTCTCTAACGATTTGTGTAGGTTATTTCAACTTTTTATTTATGTCTCTTGCAAATTTTATCATTTCACTAAATTTTATTTACCTCTAATCTGAAGGATTTTATCATTATTTCTTGCAGGGTTCAGATATCTGGTTTCATTTGTTTTTCATTCCTTCACTTATCTCTCCCTCCTCCTTCTTAGCTTGTGCAACCATTTGCCTTTGCATAGCCTTTCTTGCTAGTTTTTGGCCCCTTCTTGTTGGTTGCCTCCTTTATATCCCTGCACAGTATTTGGGAGTAATGACGTGAGGAACTTAGACTTTTGACTATTTTTTTCTCTCCCTCTACTTCCCTCACACAACCTTTGTAATTTTGTCTCCTTTCGCTGCCCCTTGTGCAACATACTCTCTATTCCCTTTAGCATAGGGAGTAGTAGTTTGCTACCTAAACTCCTCTTGTAGATTTCACTTTTGCTCCACCCAAGTGCATCACTCTTTTTGGCTGCCCCTCACTACTCCTTTCTGCTCTTGTGCAGCCATTCCCCCTCACTCCTTCATTTTTTTGTTTACCACTCCTCTTTGCCTGCGCTTCTCATTCTTTATCCCTGCGTGGCTCACACTCCTTGGCTCCTGTGCAACCCTTGTTCTTTTCTTCCCCACTGCCCAACCTCTCTCCCACTCCATGCTGCTATCCCAACTCATTTTTCATCCTCTAGATGCTCATGCAGCCCAGCTCATTAGCTTCGCTCACTGGTTCATTGTGTAGTCTTATGTCACTGTGTCTTCAGTCTTTGTCCAACACAACATTCTTTCCTTCATGCAAATTGAGTGGTGTATGTGGTGTATTGTTTAGGATAGCATTTATAACATTTATTATTCTTTCTAACATTCGTCTGATTTTTTGCAAGTTAATCATTTCTTTTTCATAGTTGTAGAGTTTAATTAATCATAACATTTTCTTATTATATCATCTATCTTCATAAGGTTTTCTTATTTCTAAAGGGTTATTGGCAGCTCTTCCTTAACCTTATCTTTAGATTCTTGCTCTATTGTTAACAAATTTTCTTCATATTTATTTAAATTACAAAAAATTTAAACTTTAACAAATTTTATTTTAAATTTTTTTATCAAAAAAGTTAAAGTGTAATACATTTGCTCTCACTTAATATTTTTTCAAATCATTTAAAACTCATTTCTATTTAATCAATATAAACATTATTCAATAACCAATTTATTATTTTATTACACTATAAAAACTAATATTTGGCGAACCCCGTGTAATTCCAAGTAATTGACTAGGCGAATAGAGCGCGAATTTGGGACACAATGAATTATGATGCATGGCGAATTGGGTCCTAGTGCAAATAAAATTTTAACTTGGGATAATGGGACTTTAGCGAATGGCAATCCTTGATAAATACCCCTTCCTTAATCCGTGGCGAATATTGGTAAATATACAATAGATAAATGGGCGAACAACCCCACTACCGTAATGAAATTACATGCAAATAGTGGTGAACAACCCGACCAATTAACGTGTTTTTTATAAAATCTGGGCGAACCGGTCAAATAGTACACTATGGATTTTTTCACCAAATTCTATACACCTGACGGGACAAATTTTCCAATTGGCAAAGAATCGCCACTAAAAAAATCCCTGTACAGATTCTGGCCTATGGGGCATTAAGGTTGCAACAAGGAACAAATAACTCTGTTGAAGGAAATGCTGCCTTACTAGCAGTAAAGATGGGGGCAGCAATGGGAATAAAAAAACTACATTTAGAAGGAGATTCCTTGATTCTAGTTAATGCTTTAAAGAATGGTCGATCGGAGGCATGGCATTTACAACCATTGGTTAATTCCATTTTGACAATTATTCAAAATTTTTAGAGTTTTGCATTACACATACATACAGAGAGGGCAACTAAGAAGCCAATGTGCTATCAAAATGGGTGCTCTCCTTTGATAAGGTAGGAGAGCTACAAATGGATATTTTGAAATCCAACAGTCAAATTTTGCATGATCAAATTTTTGAAGGAGGGGCTGACAGATGAGTGGCACTTTATTAATAAAGTATTAGGTGAGGTGGCACTTGGGATGAGGTTAGCATGATGATGCTTCCCCAAGGATTTACCAGATACATCAATTAAGGAAACCGATGACACATTATAATTTTGATGTGACAATTAGTTTCAAATTGGGCTTTGCACTTGTGAGAAGTGTCATTGTGGAGTAAGGATGTATTCGGGAATGAAGTGCATTGATGATTAAAGCTGAGATTTGACATCTCATGACAATCAAAGAAAAAGAGTTTTAATGATTGCTCAAATTTTGATGGTGCCCAGATTTTTATTTAACTCTTCCTTGTTTACCTTTTACATGTTATGTTTTGTGCAGGTTTCTAGCGACAACAAAATGCATGCCAATTTCACAGTTTCCATGAAGAGACAAATGAAGTCTTTCCCCAGAGCAGCTAGTAAGGAAAGAATCACGGGCTTACTAAAAATCAAAACAGACATCATGGTGCAACCTGTGCTGGGTGTTCTAGGCCCAAGTTTTCAAGAATTCAAACTTATGTGCCAGGATAACACGATGATCATTTCCATGGTAATGGCCTGGAGATTGGAATTAGGCGAGCCCATAGACACAGTGAAGTGGGTGGAAAAGGCTCCATTTGATGAAGATCTACTGGGAAGATTAGAGACCATTCTCAAATGGGCAGTGCCTAGAAGGGGAACAGATATTACAGAATGCATTGCCGATGATGTTGAAGCCAATGAACATGGGGTGATTCCTTTCATCCGATGGGTGAGAAAAGTAGGAAGTGTGGATTATTATAATCAACGCTTGATTGAATGGAGTAAGATAAAAGCAGAGATACAAATAGTTAATGCACAAGCAGCGACTCTAGTCGTAGAAAGGAAAAGGGAAATCCCGAGGAGGGCTAGCTCTGTAATGCAGCGAAAGGTGCGCTGCTTCCCAACAAATTAATAGGCATGCATAGAAGAAAGATGTTTTTTTGTTAAAGTCATTTTTTGTTAGTCTAGCCTTAGTAAATTCTGTATAAACGATTAAAATAGCCAAAGGGCTAGCTCATGTTAAAAGCATAGTGGGGTGTAGGGTTTTGTTATATCTCTGTCGAATAGCACCCGAAGGGGTTTTTTTTGTATATATATGCAATCAATATCAGATAGTTGCATAAGGTGGTTTCTCACTGTTACACAACCATAGTTGGTTTTTCTGGATTAAGTTGTAAATTTCTCAAATTACTACTGTAATGCTTCTATTTTAAATATTAATAAAAAAATCTATATTACCGATCAAAAAAAAAAAAAGCTTCGTGTTTATTAGAATTACTTGTGTATCTATCATATCATAATGGTCAACTTTTACTAAATGTAAATTTTTACTAATATTTCAAAGAAACATACAAAACCATGCAAATGATCTATATACAAATAATGTAGATTTGAACAATTTGAATATAAGTTATCCTTATAATGTCAATGAAAGATTTTGAAGCAACATACAAAACTATACAAATGATCTATACACAAATAACGTAGATTTGAATTCTTTGTCCCTAAAAATTATATATATATATATAGTGCTCTTTTAATTTTGCTAATTTGACCATATGAAATACTTGACCATAAAATATCTTTGAATACTTCAAAAAGATACTAGTAATTTGGGTAAAGAGTACTTTCCATAACAAGTTTTTGGCAAACCTATTTCATTTGCAAACTATCTTCCTACTCAAATTATTGTAGATTATTATTTGTTCTAGATCTTATTTTTTCATCTTCGAAGGTTATGATCCTATTTGTATTATTTATGGTTAAAAGAAAACTATTTTATTTTATTTTATTTTGGTTGTAGGAAGAGGGTGAGAGTCTTCACATTGGCAACAAGTTTATTTAAAATAAACACATGCAACACCTCCAACCCTATTTGTGGATCCAAAATTATTTTGAATGACATGATATATATTTAGAATTAGAATCTTAATATTCTAGAACTTGATATAACTCTTAAAATAAAATCTATTCAAAACTTTTTTTACAATAATTGAACTCGTAGAATAGTAGAGAGAAGTTTTTAAAAGTGTTAAAAATTAACTATATTGAAAATCAATACTAATATTCTAGGGCAAGTGGCATAGAAAGAAGCTAAATTAAGTTTGTGTAGCTTGATTTATTTATTGAAGTATTCATGAATGATTTAATAATTAAGTTTGAATTTTGTTTAAGTTTATGTAACTAAACTTTCATTTGATTGCTACATATTCAAATGTATCTAGATTTTAACTACTAATTATTTACATTTAGGTAGTGTTTTTTTATATATATTAAATTATAAGGTGTTTTGATTAGATAAATAGGGAGGAGGTTTGAACCCTAAATACACATCAAAAAACATTAAAGAGAAAAAAGAAAAAAAAATATCAAACACCTAATAGCAATCCAGATCAATAGGATAAACGGAGAAAATAGTTCATCTAGAATAAAAATTTCCATCAAAAGCAAAGGAAACTTCATAGAAAACAATCAAATTTGACAATGTATAAATCATTTTCTTATTCTATTTGATTCTATATATTAAATTATGAATATAGAGATATTCACAAGAATGAAAAAAGATGTATTATCACAACCAAAATCCCAATTTATAATGATCTAACAAAATCCACCCCATTGTGTATACCACAAAGTCTGCTTAAAGGAATTAAAAGAACAAGAAAAATATAGAAAATAGAAAATATGAATGTCTTTTAAGTTTTTATCGAACTACAAATA
>MU227585.1:193122-204170 GCA_018584345.1 Thuja plicata | reverse complement strand
TTAGGTTTGAAATTCAATTAGAATTAGGATAGGACTTAAGAATGGAATTATCATTTAAGTATATTGGCCTCTTCTTACTATCTCAGTTCAAACAAAATACTTCCTTGATTAATTTGAAAAGGTTTTACTATGGAATTGATATTGGATGATGTCATTGTCAACTTCCACACAAAATTATCCATTTTAAGCACACTAATTGGTAGATTTAAAAAAAAACATAATCACCAGAAAGCTAAAAGAAAGAGTACACATATGCAATTTACACTATTATAATTTTTAGCATTAATTATGGCATAACCAATATAATTTGTGATTAGAAAATATTCTTTCTATTGTAACTTCTTAACTAAAAGATATTGACAACAAATTTATATAGAAATGACTTTTTTAATGTATATCCATACAATCTATTGGCACCCTCAAAATTGCATTTTCTTTCATAGGATTTTTTTCCACTCGCCTTTATCATTAATTGGTGTGCGTTCATTCCTTGATGCACACTCTAGGTAGGAAAACCCTATAAATCTATTTTCAATGTATTGTCGTTGGACTCTGATTGTTTTGCGCGAGAAACATTGGCCCCTAACTATTTGGCTGACAAATTTTAAGCTTCATTCTAAGTTTTGCTCTCTTTTTCGTTATTGTTGTTAGATTCTCTGCAATGTATTTCTAACATATATGTGAATGTGAGGCGCTCAGTGGTTTAGGTTATAGGCTTGTTTGAGTTAGTGTCCAGCCTTAAAATAGTCCTCCAAAGTTAACTATACAAGTGATACAAGCTAGATCATGAGTATTTTTCATTTGACCCTATACACCAATTGTATCTCTAAATAGTAGATTTCAACAAGCAAATTATAGTAGTATGAGATGCATTTACCCTAAACTACTATGTCTAATAAGCTTCATGTTTATGTAAAAAAGAAAAATTTATAAAACAAGTAGATGGAGAGTGGTTGGTAGCAAATGGGAGGAAGCAGTTTCAAATTTTTTTGCCCCAACGGCTACTCGAAACAACCACGGATGAAGATGGAGCAAAGGCCATTCATCAATCATGGAGGGCTGAACTATAGAAAAATCCTAGATGGAACTCGAAAGGCTAATGGGTCACATTCCTGGAAGCAAACCCTTTTGAACAATGGCTCTTTTCAATACCCTTCACAAGATTTTAAGAAACCCTGGTCCAATGGACAAACGTGTGAGATCCCAACATCATCGTTTAAGCATAACCGAAGAATGTGGAATGAAAATCATAAGGAGGTCAAGCGGGTTTTTGACTTCAAACAGATAGAAGGGAACTTTTGGAGGCCCAAAACCCTTGAGAAGACGGAGGAAAATCCAAAAGAGGTATTTCCTAGAATAGAATTTGCCAATGCTACTGCTATTTCAATTGATAATAATGCTTGGAGTGATCTATCTCCTTTTTAGTGAGCCATGCTTTTTTTTGAAATGGGCAGGTAAATGGCCATCACTCAGCAAAATTAGGGATTGGTGTTATAAAAAATGGGGGCATGCTTTTACTCTGAAAACTATGGCTAATGGTTTTATCGTAGTCATAGCCCCAACCCCAAAGGAAAAGGAATGGGTTATGACAAATGGGCCATATATGATAGATGGTAAAGGCCTATACATTGTGGAATGGTCCAAAAACTGTGATCCAGAAAAGGAGAAGATCAAAGAGTTGTCGATATGGGTGTCTTTACCAAACCTACCTCATGAATATTGGGGGATTAAAACCCTAACCCTTATTGGTAATAAGCTAGGCACCTTCCTAAAGGCTGAAGAATGCATAGTGGAAACAAATATGTCCACTTGCCCTAGGATTTTAATCTTATGGCAGGATGTTCACCCTTTGCCTAACATTCTGATAATTCCGTCTAGCCGGTGAATGGAAATAGAGTGTGGTGGTGTTGGGGGAGATGAATCCTCAAGGAAATGAATTAGAGGAAAATATGGAGCATGATGAAATCATAATCGGATAAACAAAGCTTGAGAGACTAATCAGATTAACAATAAAATAATACAAATTACTGACAAAGGGATAGAGGAATTCTTAGCAGACTTAGAGTTGCAGAACCTTATGGCTGAATGAGTAGCAATAACCTCTTCATACATACATTCTTCTAGGCAGACACAAGGTAGTATAAAGGACACCATTGATGTCATTCTGGCCAATGAATGGGGGCAGGAAGTTAATAGAATATCCCAAAAAGGCTCAAATCTCAGAGATCTAGTAACTCCATAGTAAATAGGAGAACTCCCGAGATTAAATTTTAGTAATTTGGGAGAAGGAAATCTAGTGCATAACTTGAATAGACTTGAGGAACCCACCGAGAACACTAAGACAGATTCGGGGGTCCTTACGGGGGATATTGCCAATTTGTTTGCTTGGCAGCATAGCCGATAAATATTGGGGTTTCAACAACGCAGGTGCCAATTGCAGAAATGTCCAACAGATATTTGGAAATGCACCAGCAGAATGACAGTTTAGAGGAGATTGAAGAGGAATGCTTCAAAGATATTCAAATTTCCCCAATAAGAAACCTAGAAGCCACCTTTAAATTGGTGAAAGATAGTAGTGGTAGCATTGAATCTGATTCTGAAGACGTTGCTCAATCAGGGACAAAGGAGGAGGATGAATTAGTCCTTTCAGATTCCTTTGGTCTAATTGATGTTAGGACAATCGAGCAATTCCCTTATGGTAAGACCAAACCCACAATAGGAGAAACGAAGAAAAGGGCTGCTAACCAGTCTAAACTGCTGCTAACCAGTCTAAACTGCTGCTTTCAGGAATGGGCTTTGCCCCTCCCCAATCATTATGAAAACCTTATCATGGAATTTCAGGTGCTGCAATGCCCCTGACAAGATCCGCTTGATCAAAAGAGCTTTTGATCAAGTAAAACTAGACATTGTTTTCCTTCAAGAAACTAAGCTTAGTGGAGATGAATTAATTAGTTTTGTAAATAGATTGAGTAGGTGGAAAGTGTTCTCCTTAGAGGCTTAAGGAGCTTCAGGAGGATTGAGTATACTGTGGACAAAGACTACTTTGGAAGTGATAGTTAAGGCTACCAACCGATGGTGGATCTAGATTGAAGTTAAGTCTAAACTGCTTCATACATGTTTCCAAGCAATTAATGTATATGGCCCGAATAGCACAGTGCATAAACAAACTCTATGGCATGAGTTATCAATTGTCCTTAGCAACAACACAAATAAAATATTCTTACTGGGGGGATATTTTAATGCAATAATTATCCCTTTGGAGAAGAAGGGAGGGCGTGGTTGGGAAGGATAGAGCCAGAGGGACTTTTCAAATTTCATTACAGATAATGGTTTAATTGATCTGGACTTGAGGAATGGAGAATTTACATGGACAAATAGGAGGAGTGGCTTCCTGAATATTGTGGAGAAATTGGATAGGTTTTTATTGGCTGGGAATTGGGCAGCCACTAGTTGAACAAGTGTGGCTGAGATCTTACCAATCTCGCGGTCGAACCATTACCCAATCTACATCTGACTTCAAGCAGATCTAGCACTAGATCGAGCTCCTTTTAGATTTGAAACTATGTGGCTTAGACACATAGCCTTTAAAGAGAAAGTCACTAATTAGTGGAAGGAAGCCCCGGAGAGGAAAGGATATAAGGCTTTCATTTTTGCTAAGAAATTACAATACTTGAAAGAGAGATTGAAGCGCTAGAATCGAGAAGTTTTTAAGAATATCTTTAAAGAGAAAGAGACCATTGAAAGGGATTTAGAACAGTTAAACACTACTATCATTGAAAATGACATGTCAGAGGAAGACTTTAAGGAGGAGACTAGACTGAAAAAAATCCACAGTGAAGCTTTATGTCGGGAAGAGACCTTTTGGAGACAGACATCTAGGGAGTTGTGGCTCAAAGAAGGTGACATAAATACTACTCTTTTTCATAATTCAGTCAAAATAAAGCGAGCTCAGAATAAAATTTTCTCCATTTAAGATAATGGTGGGAGGATTCTGGAAAAACCAGAGGAAGTTAATCAAGAAGCAATCAGATATTTCCAAAATAGTTTTTGGAGTGAGCATATAGCAATAAATCAATATTTTGATCTTAGGGAAATCATACCGGACAACATCTCTAATGCTCAAAATGATATGTTAAATCAGCCATGCATTGTTAAAGAAGTTAAGAAAGCAGTCTTTAGTATCGGAGCACATAAGGCTCCTGGTCCTGATGGATTCTCAACCTTATTTTACCTGCATTTTTGGGATCTAATTGGACATGAAGTATGGGAAATTGTAAAAGAATCAAGGGAGAGTGGGTTTCTTTTCCAAGATTTTAATAATACTTTCATCACCCTAATCCCTAAAAAGGAGAATAGGTTATCTTTTGATGATTACAGACCTATATCCCTATGTAATACCATTTATAAAATTATTGCAAAGGTCATGAAAAATAGGTTGAAATTAGTTTTAAAGTCAATTATCTCAGAGGAAAAAAGTGGGTTCATTATAGAAAGGTCCATTCATGAAGGCATCATAATTGCTCATGAAATGATACACACTCTTCATCACAATAAGGCAGACAAAATGATGATTAAACTTGATATAAGGAAAGCCTATGATGCTGTAAATCGAGGGTTTTTAATTAAAGTGTTGTAGTATTTTGGTTTTTGTCAGGAATGGATTAGATTGGTGGAATGCTGTATTAAGACAACCAAGGTTCTCAGTTCTAGTTCATCATTAAGACAACCCGATCTCACCATTCTTGTTCATCATTATTGCAGAGGCATTGGGTAGACTTATCAAACATAAAAGGTTAATAGGGGCTTGGAAAGGTATTAAGGTGGTGGAGGGGCTGCCCCCTTTTTCACATCTTCAATTTGCAAATGATACTAATCTGCTAGGAGAGGCATCTTTATGTGAGGCTAGAGTTATTAAAGAAACCCTGGATGCATACAGTATAGCCTCGGGACAATGCATAAACTGGAAAAAGTCTAAAATTTATTTCTTTAATGTAGATATCAAAAAGYAGAGATCCTTTTGCAGAATATTAGGGATTYGGAGTGGTAAACTACCTAGTAAATATTTGGGTATCCCKCTATTTAAAGGTGCCTCTAAAGARAATRTTTGGAAAGAATTAATTGATAAGTGCACAAAAAAGATGGAAGGGTGGAAGAGTAAATGGTTAACCTTAGCCGATAGAATTCTACTTCTCAAATCAGTCATAAATGCGATCCCAATCTTCTCCATGATGTGTTTAAAGATCCCTAAGAAAGTGAACCAAACAATAGCGGAGAAAATGAGGAAGTTTCTATGGAATGGTAAGAATGTGGAGGATAAAAGACCTCTCATTGCATGGAATAAGTGTGTAAACCAAAAGGTGCAGGGGGTGCAAATTTGAGAGAGTGGAATCTGATGAATGAAGCTTTGGGAACTAAGCTTGTGTGGAGAATCTTCCAGAACCAAGATGCACTTTGGGTAAAATTACTTAAGGTAAAATATTTGGATTCTATGGAAGCAGAGAGGATCCTTACTACCCCAAATCCTCCTAAAGGCTCAGCAGTGTGGAATTTTATAATCATTTGTAGACCCATCATAACAAAACACCTAACATGGCAGGTTGGAAATGGAGATAGAGCTAAATTTTGGGAAGACTCTTGGAATGGATACCCAGTTTTAGCCGATAACCTATATTATCAGGATCTTAAAGCCCTTTTTCATATGGTTGGGATATTCATGTAAAGGACTATGTAAAATTAAAACAGGGACCCTTGGGGACCGGATGGGTTTGGAAATATTTTGAGGATCTCAGGCTCAGCATTAATCAACAGACAGTAGTGAGAGGGACTCTATCATTTGGTGTGCTGCCAACAGTGGTAAGTATTCAGTTATGTTGGGTTATCAGCTTTTACAAAGACTAGAGGTTGAGGAAATATGGTCGGCTAGACTGTTATGGAGTCATGAATGCGTCCCCAAAGCAAGGGCCTTTGCATGAGTGGATTGAAAAGATATAATTCTAACTGGGGTTAGAAGACAGAGATTAGGCATACCTGGACCAACAAGATGCTACTTCTATGAGGAAAAGGAGGAAGATGTTAATCACCTTTTGGTCATGTGTAAAGTAACAGCAAAATGTTGGGAGATGCTCAGGAACAAATTGGGAAGGCATGCTCTGCTACCAAATAACTTAAAGGAAATGTTCTATGGATGGCCAAGTGCACCCATGAAGTCCACTTTCTCCTCTGCATGGGCAGCAGGACCCTCTATTCTTATCTGGGAGGTGTGGAAAGAAAGAAACTGTAGACTCTTTCAGGATAAGAAAGAGGATATAAATAGATTGAAACAAAGAATCAACCTTGCAATAGAAGAGAAGGTCAATGCTCATGCAGCATCAATCTCTCTATCAAATCACTTCAGCAAAGGGGACCAGTCACTTCAAAGCACATTGACTGGGTTAAAATGCAGAGCGGGACAATTAGGAGGAATTAGATTAAAGCAGCAACAAAATTGGAAGGAAGTGCGTTGGTTGGCTCTCGAGGCAGATTGGACTAAAGCTAATTTTGACAGGGCTTCTCAGGGAAACCCGGGGCTATCAGGTGCAGGGGCCATCCTTAGAGATAACACGGGACAAATCTAGGGATAACTTTAAGAACCCCCCCCCTCCCAAAAAGTATAAAATTGCGGCAAATAACATGTTTTTTTGAAGGAAATTTTTTAATATTGATGGCGAATTGTGGTTCAAATTATAGATATTTGGTGGCAAATTTTTTAATACTGTATACAATTTTTATAAAAATATGGCGAAAAAAAATGATTTTAATAGGAAAATTATTAATATAATTGGCGAAGCTAGAAAATTTTACTGCTAAATTATGGTGAAATAATTTTCCAAATATTGTAATTAATTATTTGTCGTGGTGAATGTATTTCAAAAATACATATAAACTTGGCGATTTAAGGGAATAGTTGTATAGTTGGTATGGCAATTTAATAATTGGAAATAACTATTAAAGTTTCATTCTCCTAAGTTTTCATTCTCAAAGGATGACACGTGTGATGTTTTCGAAGAGAGTTTTCAGTAAAGGAGTTATGTCACCACATTTGTTCTGAGATGCACCTTCCACTGTTCATCTCTCTTAATCCAATGGTTCTGATTTGATGTTGAAGTTGCATTGGGTCCCACCTCTATGATGTCACAAACTGACATGTCCGTTGGATTACAACATATCAACAGCCAAAGATGAATTTTGGGCCTATTGTTGAGCTTCATAATGTTTATGATAAAATCTCGGCAGAATAATGACACATGGTATGATTGATCGTACCAATAAGGTACGATCAATCATACCACGTGTCGTGATTCCGTCGAGAGTTTTCCGTAAACATTATGAAGACCAATAATAGGCCCAAAATTCATCTTTGGCTGTTGATATGCTGTAATCCAATGGACGTGTGAGACTGTGAGTCTGTGAGTTGTGACAAGAAAAATTTAAAAATTATAAACAATTGTGGTAGAACTAGATATGACATCAACTCAAGTAAAGTAATTACAATTAATGGCAATGAGTAGATATGAAATCAAGTAAATTTAATTAATGATGATGAGTGGATATGACATCAAGTAAAGTAATGAAAATTAAGCCACAATTAATTGTCAATAACAGATAAGTGTGAACTGTGACATTATTATCTATTCATTACCAATTTACCTCGATAGAATAATGCCTTAAAGTTAAGACTTAAATGAAAACATCATGTCATTTAAGGACATTGTTTTCTGACCATTCGATGATCTTACATCAATGGAAACTTTTTTTTCTAATAAAGAATTGTTATGTCCACCTGCGTGACATTCATCCTTCATTATTCCAAAGAAAGCAAATGTCTTATCATAAGTGTTGTTTCTAATTTCACCCACTGTTACATTAAATATGAAATATTTGGAGATTTTTGAAGGATAGTCACCATTTTACTTTTGAATTAATTAGATCTTTAGGGTAGAGAAAGAATTTCAATCAGGGCTTATAAATAGATGATATACACTTGTTAAATTATGATTGTCAAAGAAGATTTGGGGAAATAGTCTGCGACTGCTCGGTTGTCTTTATTTTTTTTTGTCAAAAATTAGAATACTAATCAGTTTTATTTTCAATGGACACTCCAATTCATTTAAGATGCACTGCCTTGGAGGATCAGAAGGCCTTTTTGGGCCTGGTCACAGACCCAATCCTGGCGTATCTAGCTACAGAGTTGGGAGCCTTCACCAAGGAGGCTATAAGGATGGTGCTAGGATGTGAATTTTTGGAGAATGAAAATAGGTATAGAGTTAACACTGACATTTCATCCTGATTCATGGCATCTTTGTTGGACCTGGGTGGGGAAAAGGTGGAAATTCTCATGCTTCTAAGGAAAGTTTTCAGAAAAGAGTACCTCGGCGACGATGTGAATGTTGTCGTATTTGCAGAAATTGGGTTTGGTATTCCTTGGGCAAATGATTTGCCAAGGATTCTACAACTAGAATAAATTGTGCCCAGGCAACCATTTCTACTGAACCTTGATGTTGAGCAGCTCACATGTCATCGAAAGTGGGCACAGATTGGGAGGGATTTCCTTCGTAAGTGGCACAACCTGGAGGATACTGAGGACTATCGATGGCTAGAAGAATTCTACGAGATTATCTTCTCTTCAAAGTTCCATACAAAAGGAAGGGAGCCTCACCTAGGTAGTCTTTAACTATGTCCCTGTCCCTGTCCTAGTCTCTACTGTGTCTCCCTTTGGTGGTAGCAGCTTACCAGGGTTTTTTGCAATGATGTAAATTGTCATAACGTATGTTTACAAAAAATATATGAAAATGTTTTAAGAAATTTGAAGTGCTTTTCTATTTTGTTTTTATTATAAGAATCGTTAATAGATATGGGCCTATGGCCTATGGACATTGTTGAATTGTAAAGTTGTATTGAAATTTTGCGTAATATAATATAAAATATTTGTGTTGCACTTTTGTTTCATGTAATAATTTAATGTTTCCAAACTTTATCATTTAACGGTGACTAGTAGGTGGTAACTAGTTACTAGTTAAAATTTCATGGATAAGGTATTCTCGAATGCATGTATTCAAAGGGAATTCAATATAGTTAATGATTATATTGATTATTGTGTATTAAATTATTAATATTTTAAAATCGTAACAATCGTTGAATTAAGAGAGATGAACATGACACGTGAGACATGACTGTGAGACATGTAATATTCATTAAAATCTTTTCGCAAACATGACACGTTAATGTGAGACATGTAATAACCATTAAAATCTTTTGGAAAATGTGACATGTGAGACGTGTAATATTCAATTAATTTGTTACATTTAACTTTTAACAAAAGCTTTTTACCATTTCCTTTTTAATAACCTATCAACTTGTAGGCTCGTAGCAGGAGAGCAAAAAAGAATTGTTAAACCGTTGTCAAAGATTTCGAGATTGTAATTTATGAGAGCCTTAGCCATTCTAACTTCTATCTATCTAGATTTCAAAATAAAATTTTAGGTAAGAAATCTAAAAATTTAATTTTCAAATTTTAATTCTTGCACAATGTATGTACATTTAGGGTTTTCTTAAATTGGGGACATGGGGTTTTCTTACTTAGTTATTATCTGTGATTTTGTTAGTAAATATCTGTGATTGTTTTTTTTTTCATTCTTCCGAAGAACAATGGGGAAAGCAAAAACTCAAGGCCAAGGGCAAGAAGATGGGAAAACTTTAATAAACTATAGAAAACTAGTAGAAATCCCTGGTTTCACTGATGAGTATCATGATGTTTATGATCCTGCTATCAACGATCAAAGGAGAGTCATATCAATTAAACATACATTGTGCAGTAAGGCAACTGGGCCAAAGAGGTCTGACTTTATAAAATTTAATCCAGTGATAGGTGCAAAAATGAATAAAGTTGCTTTGTGGGATGTAGGTTTGGGTTGCATGTTGTTACCCAAAGTTTTTCCTTGCCCATAAATTGTCTTGATTTTTGCAAAAAATTGCGATGAAGAAAGAAAAACAATTGTCAATAAAAATAATCAGGAAGAAATTTCAGCAATAACCCAGGAAGAATTTATCAATTTGCTAGACCTAGGGTTTGACCGACAAACCTGTAATGTCCATATTGACCTCAGATTGCTGGCAGAAAAATATGAGGCTGTCGTGCCAAACGCAAAAAAATCATTTATAAAGGGTCTAATAGTTACAGAGGCAAAGGCTTCGTTGGGTGAGAACCATAAGCCTCCTTATGATTTAACATTTTTGTGCCATGGGTTGAGGATACTATATCCTCACTAGCATTTTGCCTGGGAATGGAAAACAATAGGTAAGTGGGTGCAAGCATTCTTCAATTGGTTTGGGATATCCATTGTGTCAATGAACCACTAAAATATAATTTTGTTGGACACGTGGTTCAATCGATGCAAGAACAATTAGCATTGATTAAAATAGGCAATTCTAAGACATTTAGGTTCACAACCTACTTGTGCTATCTTCTGCTAGCCAAGCATGCTGCAATATTAATGACCAATGGCAACAAGCTTGAAATTCAGATGGGTACTCCAATATATAAATGGACATCTCAAATAAGGATGTATGATAACAAAAGGAATTACAGTAATTTTGTAGATTTCTTTTTGGCACCATTGTACAAAAAAATAACAAGCACTCCAATGCCTAGACTATCGGCTTCATGTAGGGATTGCATCCAACTTGGAAGCACAATTCAATTGGTTGACTTGTACTTAATGGAAGAATACACTGTGCTAAGGTTTTACGGATCAGAAATACAACCCCAAAAACTACCAATGCATGTGACAGACAGGGTGTTTACAGTAGAATATGTACTACAACTTGAGAGCACAGATAGACTCTTTGCAGGCCCGTCAAAGAAGAGCATATTCCCTTCCTTACATTTCTCAATTGGAGGGTTAACATTTGAGAGAAAGGCATTCAAAGTGGCAAATTTTTTTTTAGAAATTTTTCAATTTGATTTAGAGTGGTACTGGAAGTATGATCCACTCAACGTCATTCAAACAATG
>MU227585.1:151497-162552 GCA_018584345.1 Thuja plicata | reverse complement strand
TGACTCCTCAAGGAAATGAATCAGAGGAAAATATGGAGCACGATGAAATCATAATAGGATAAACAAAGCTCGAGAGACTAATCAGATTAACAATAAAATAATACAAATTACTGAGAAAGGGATAGAGAAATTCTCAGCAGACTCAGAGTTGCAGAACCTTATGGCTGACAGAGCAGAAATAACCTCTTCATACATACATTCTTCTAGGTAGACACAAGGTAGTATAAAGGACACCATTGATGTCATTCTGGCCAATGAATGGGGGCAGGAAGTTAATAGAATATCCCAAAAAGGCTCAAATCTCAGAGATCTAGTAACTCCATAGAAAACAAGAGAACTCCTGAGATTAAATTTTAGTAATTTGGGGGAAGGAAATCTAGTACATCACTTGAATAGACTTGAGGAACCCACCGAGAACACTAAGTCAGATTCGGGGGTCCTTAGGGGGGATATTGCCAATCTGTTTGCTTCCCAGCAGAGCCGATAAATATTGGGGTTTCAATAATGCAGGTGCCAATTGTAGAAATGTCCAATAGAGATTTGGAAATGCACTAGCAGAATGATAGTTTAGAGGAGATTGAAAAGGAATGCTTCAAAGATATTCAAATTTCCCCAATAAGGAACCTAGAAGCCACCTTTAAAGTGGTGAAAGATAGTAGTGGTAGCATTGAATCTGATTCTGAAGACATTGCTCAATCAGGGACAGAGGAGGAGGATGAATTAGGCCTTTTAGATTCCTTTGGTCTAATTGATGTTAGGACAATCGAGCAATTCCCTTTTGGTAAGACAAAACCCTCAGTAGGAGAAAAGAAGAAAAGGGGTCGAAAAACAAATAAGGCAAGGATTGCCTTAGCTGGGAATGCAGCTAACCAGTCTAAATTGCTGCTTTTAGGGACGGGTTTTGCCCCTCCCCAATCATTATGAAAACCTTATCATGGAATTTCAGGTGCTGCAATTCCCTTGACAAGATCCGCTTGATCAAAAGAGCTTTTGATCAAGTAAAACTAGACATTGTTTTCCTTCAAGAAACTAAGCTTAGTGGAGATGAATTAATTAGTTTTGCAAATAGATTGAGTAGGTGGAAAGTGTTCTCCTTAGAGGCTCAAGGAGCTTCAGGAGGATTGAGTATACTGTGGACAGAGACTAATTTGGAAGTAATAGTCAAGGCTACCAACCGATGGTGGATCTAGATTGAAGTTAAGTCTAAACTGCTGCATACATGTTTCCAAGCAATTAATGTATATGGCCCGAATAGCACAGTGCATAAAAAAACTCTATTGCATGAGTTATCAACTGTCCTTTGCAAAAACAAAAACAAAATATTATTACTGGGGGGAGATTTTAATGCAATAATTAGCCCTTTAGAGAAGAAGGGAGGGCATGGTTGGGAAGGACAGAGCCAGAGGGACTTTTCAAATTTCATTACAGATAATGGTTTAATTGATCTGGACTTGAGGAATGGACAATTTACATGGAAAAATAGGAGGAGTGGCTTCCTGAATATTTTGGAGAAATTGGATAGGTTTTTATTGGAAGGGAATTGGGCAGACACTAGTTGGACAAGTGTGGCTGAGATCTTACCGATCTCACGGTCGGACCATTACCCAATCTGCATCCAAATTCAAGAAGATCTAGCACCAGATCGAGCTCCTTTTAGATTTGAAGCTATGTGGCTTAGCCACATAGCCTTTAAAGAGAAAATCACTCATTAGTGGAAGGAAGCCCTGGAGAGGAAAGGATATAAGGCTTTCATTTTTGCTAAGAAATTACAATACTTGAAAGAGAGATTGAAGGGCTAGAATCGAGAAGTTTTTAATAATATCTTTAAGAGAAAGAGACCATTGAAAGGGATTTAGAATAGTTAAACACTACTATCATTGCAAATGGGATGTCAGAGGTAGAATTTATGGAGGAGACTAGACTGAAAAAACTCCATAGTGAAGCTTTATGTCGGGAAGAGACCTTTTGGAGATAGACATCTAGGGAGTTGTGGCTCAAAGAAGGTGACAGAAATACTACTTTTTTTCATAATTCAGTCAAAGTAAAGCGAGCTCAGAATAAAATTTTCTCCATTTAAGATAATGGTGGGAGGATTCTGGAAAAATCGGAGGAAGTTAATCAAGAAGCAATCAGATATTTGCAAAATAGTTTTTGGAGTGAGCATATAGCAATAAATCAATATTTTGATCTTAGGGAAATCATACTGGACAACATCTCTAATGCTCAAAATGATATGTTAAAGCAGCCATGCATGGTCAAAGAAGTTAAGAAAGCAGTCTTTAGTATCGGAGCACATAAGGCTTCTGGTCCTGATGGATACTCAACCTTATTTTACCAGCATTTCTGGGTTCTAATTGGACATGAAGTATGGGAAATTGTAAAAGAATCAAGGGAGAGTGGGTTTCTTTTCCCAGATTTTAATAATACTTTCATCACCCTAATCCCTAAAAAGGAGAATAGGTTATCTTTTGATGATTACAGACCTATATCCCTATGTAATACCATTTATAAAATTATTGCAAAGGTCATGACAAACCTGTTGAAATTGGTTTTAAAGTCAATTATCTTGGAGGAACAAAGTGGTTTCATTCTAGAAAGGTCCATTCATCAAGGGATCATAATTTCTCATGAAATGACACACACTCTTCACCACAATAAGGCAGACAAAATGATGATTAAACTTGATATAAGGAAAGCCTATGATGTTGTAAATCGAGGGTTTTTAATTAAAGTGCTGTAGTATTTTGGTTTTTGTCAGGAATGGATTAGATGGGTGGAATGCTGTATTCAGACAACCAAGGTTCTCAGTTCTAGTAAATGGAAGCCCGCAAGGTTTTTTTAAGTCAAACAAAGGCATCTGTCAAGGAGACCCGATCTCACCATTCTTGTTCATCATTATTGCAGAGGCATTGGGTAGACTTATCAAACATAAAAAATTAATAGGGGCTTGGAAAGGTATTAAGGTGGTGGAGGGGCTGCCCCCTTTTTCACATCTTCAATTTGCAAATGATACTAATCTGCTAGGAGAGGCGTCTTTACGTGAGTCTAGAGTTATTAAAGAAACCCTGGATGCATATAGTATAGCCTCGGGACAATGCATAAACTGGCAAAAGTCTAAAATTTATTTCTTTATTGTAGATATCAAAAAGCAGAGATCCTTTTGCAGAATATTAGGGATTTGCAGTGGTAAACTACCAAGTAAATATTTGGGTATCGCGCTATTTGGAGGTGCCTCTAAAGAAAATCTTTGGAAAGAATTAATTGATAAGGGCACAAAAAATATGGAAGGGTGGAAGAGTAAATGGTTAACCTTTGCCGATAGAATTCTACTTCTCAAATCAGTCATAAATGCGATCCCAATCTTCTCCATGATGTGTTTAAAGATCCCTAAGAAAGTGAACCAAACAATAGCGGAGAAAATGAGGAAGTTTCTATGGAATGGTAAGAATGTGGAGGATAAAAGACCTCTCATTGCATGGAATAAGTGTGTAAACCAAAAGGTGCAGGGGGTGCAAATTTGAGAGTGGAATTTGATGAATGAAGCTTTCGGAGCTAAGCTTGTGTGGAGAATCTTCCAGAACCAAGATGCACTTTGGGTAAAATTACTTAAGGTAAAATATTTGGATTCTATGGAAGCAGAGAGGATCCTTACTCCCCCTAATCCTCTTAAAGGCTCAGCAGTGTGGAATTTTATAATCAGTTGTAGACCCATCATAACACAACACCTAACATGGCAAGTTGGAAATGGAGATAGAGCTAAATTTTGGGAAGACTCTTGGAATGGATACCCAGTTTTAGCCGATAACCTAGATTATCAGGATCTTAAAGCCCTTTTTCATATGGTTGGGGTATTCAAGTAAAGGACTATGTAGAATTAAAACAGGGACCCTTGGGGGCCAGATGTGTTTGGAAATATTTTGAGGATCTCAGGCTCAGCATTAATCAACAGACAGTAATCATAGGGACTTTATCATTTGGTGTGTTGCCAACAGTGGTAACTATTCAGTTATGTTGGGTTATCAGCTTTTACAAAGACTAGAGGTTGAGGAAAAATGGTCAGATAGACTGTTATGGAGTCATGAATGCCTCCCAAAAGCAGGGGCCTTTGCATGGGTGGCTTCAAAAGATATAATTCTTACTAGGGTTATAAGACAGAGATTAGGCATACCTGGACCAACAAGATGCTACCTCTGTGAGGAAAAGGAGGAAGATGTTAATCACCTTTTGGTCATGTGTAAAGTAACATCAGAATGTTGGGAAATGCTCAGGAACAAATTGGGATGGCATGCTCCCCTACCAAATAACTTAAAGGAAATGTTCTATGGATGGCCAAGTGCACCCATGAAGTCCACTTTCTCCTCTGCATGGGCAGCAGGACCCTCTATTCTTATCTGGGAGGTGTGGAAAGAAAGAAACCGTAGACTCTTTGAGGATAAGAAAGAGGATATAAATAGACTGAAACAAAGAATCAACCTTGCAATAGAAGAGAAGGTCAATGCTCATGCAGCATCAATCTCTCTATCAAATCCCTTCAGCAAAGGGGACCAGTCACTTCAAAGGGCATGGACTGGGTTAAAATGTAGAGCGGGACAATTAGGAGGAATTAGATTAAAGCAGCAGCAGAATTGGAAGGAAGTGCGTTGGTTGGCTCTCGAGGCAGTTTGGACTAAAGATAATTTTGACAAGGCTTCTCAGGGAAACCCGGGGCCATCAGGTGTAGGGGCCATCCTCAGAGATAACACGGGACAAATCTAGGGATAACTTTAAGAAACCCCCCTCCCAAAAAGTATAAAATTGTGGCGAATCACATTTTTTTTTGATGGAAAATTTTTAATATTGATGGCGAATTGTGGTTCAAATTATAGATATTTGGTGGCAAATTTTTTAATACTGTATACAATTTTTATAAAAATATGGTGAAAACAAATGATTTTAATAGGAAAATTATTAATATAATTGGCGAAGCCAAAAAATTTTACTCCTAAATTATGGCGAAATAATTTTCCAAATATTGTAATTAATTATTTTTCGTCATGAATGTATTTCAAAAATACATATAAACTTGGCAATTTAAGGGAATATTTGTATAGTTGGTATGGCAATTTAATAATTGTAAATAACTATTAAAGTTTCATTCTCCTAAGTTTTCATTCTCAAAGGATGACACATGTGATGTTTTCAGAGAGAGTTTTCAGTAAAGGAGTTATGTCACCACATTTATTCTGAAATGCACCTTCCACCATCCATCTCTCTTAATCCAATGGTTTTGATTTGATGTTGAAGTTGCATTGGGTCCCACCTCTATGATGTCACAAACTGACATGTCTGTTGGATTACAACATATCAACAGCCAAAGATGAATTTCGGGCCTATTATTGGTCTTCATAATGTTTACGATAAACTCTCGGTAGAATAATGACATGTGGTATGATTGATCGTACCTTATTGGTACGATCAATCATACCACGTGTCATTATTCTGCCGAGAGTTTATCGTAAACATTATGAAGACCAATAATAGTCCCAAAATTCATCTTTGGCTGTTGATATGTTGTAATCCAATGGACGTGTGAGACTGTGAGTCTATGAGTTGTGACAAGAAAAATTTAAAAATTATAAACAACTATCGTAGAACTAGATATGACATCAACTCAAGTAAAGTAATGACAATTAATGGCGATGAGTAGATATGACATCAAGTAAATTTAATTAATGACGATGAGTGGATATGACATCAAGTAAAGTAATGACAACTAAGCCGCAATTAATTGTCAATGATAGATAAGTGTGAACTGTGACATCATTATCTATTCATTACCAATTTACCTCGATAGAATAATGCCTTAAAGTTAAGACTTAAATGAAAACATCATGTCATTTAAGGACATTGTTTTCTGACCGTTCGATGATCTTACATCAATGTAAAAGTCTTTTTAGAATAAAGAATTGTTATGTCCACCTGCGTGACATTCGGCCTTCGTTATTCCAAAGAAAGCAAATGTCTTATCATAAGTGTTGTTTCTAATTTCACCCACTATTGCATTAAATATGAAATATTTGGAGATTGTTGAAGGATAGTTACCATTTTACTTCCGAATTAATTAGATCTTTAGGGCAGAGAAAGAATTTCAATCAGGGCTTATAAATAGATGATATACACTCGTTAAATTATGATTGTCAAAGAAGATTTGGGGAAACAGTCTGCGACTGCTCGGTTGTCTTTATTTTTTTGGTCAAAAATTAGAATACTAATCAGTTTGATTTTCAATGGACACTCCAATTCATTTAAGATGCACTGCCTTGGAGGATTCGAAGGCCTTTTTGGGCCTAGTCAAAGACCCAATCCTGGCGTCTGTAGCTACAGAGTTGGGAGCCTTCACCAAGGAGGCTATAATGATGGTGCTGGGACGTGAATTTTTGGAGAATGAAAATAGGTATAGAGTTAACACCGACATTTCATCTCGATTCATGGCATCTTTGTTGGAGCTGGGTGGGGAAAAGGTGGAAATTCTCATGCTTCTAAGGAAATTTTTCAGAAAAGAGTACCTCGGCGATGATGTGAATATTGTCGTATTTGTAGAAATTGGGTTTGGTATTCCTTGGGCAAATGATTTGCCAAGGATTCTACAACTATAAGAAATTGTGCCCAGGCAACCATTCTACTGAACCTTGATGTTGAGCAGCTCATGTGTCATCGAAAGTGGGCACAGATTGGGAGGGATTTCCTCCAAAAGTGGCACAACCTGGAGGATACTGAGGACTATCGATGGCTAGAAGAATTCTACGAGATTATCCTCTCTTCAAAGTTCCATACAAAAGGAAGGGAGCCTCACCTAGGTAGTCCGTCACTATGTCCCTGTCCCTGTCCTAGTCTCTACTGTGTATCCCTCTGGTGGTAGCATCTTACCATGGTTTTTGCAATGATGTAAATTGTCATAACGTATGTTTACAAAAAATATATGAAAATGTTTTAAGAAATTTGAAGTGCTTTTCTATTTTGTTTTTATTATAAGAATCGTTAATAGATATGGGCCTATGGCCTATGGGCATCATTGAATTGTAAAGTTGTATTGAAATTTTGTGTAATATAATATAAAATATTTATGTTGCACTTTTGTTTCATGTAATAATTTAATGTTTCCAAACTTTATCATTTAATGGTGACTGGTAAGTGGTAACTGGTTACTAGTTAAAATTTCATGGATAAGGTATTCTCGAATGCGTGAATTCAAAGGGAATTCAATATAGTTAATGATTATATTGATTATTGTGTATTAAATTATTAATATTTTAAAATCATAACAATCATTGAATTACGAGAGATGAACATGACACGTGAGACATGACTGTGAGACGTGTAATATTCATTAAAATCTTTTCGCAAACATGACACGTTAATGTGAGACGTGTAAGAACCATTAAAATATTTTGGAAAATGTGACATGTGACTCGTGTAATATTCATTTAATTTGTTACATTTAAGTTTTAACAAAATCTTTTTACCATTTCCTTTTTAATAACCTATCAACTTGTAGGCTCGTAGCAGGAGAGCAAAAAAGAATTGTTAAACCGTTGTCGAAGATTTCAAGACTATAATTTATGAGAGTCTTAGCCATTCTAACTTCTATCTATCTAGATTTCAAAATAAAATTTTAGGTAAGAAATCTAAAAATTTAATTTTGAAATTTTAATTCTTGCACAATGCATGTACAGTTAGGGTTTTCTTAAATTGGGGACGTGGGGTTTTCTTACTTAGTTATTATCTGTGGTTTTGTTAGTAAATATCTGTGATTCTTTTTTTTTCATTCTTTCGAAGAACAATGGGGAAAGCAAAAACTCAAGGCCAAGGGCAAGCAGATGGGAAAACTAGTAGAAATCCTTGGTTTCACTGATGAGTATCATGATGTTTATGATCCTGCTATCAACGGTCAAAGGAGAGTCATATCAATTAAACATACATTGTACAGTAAGGCAACTGGGCCAAAGAGGTTTGACTTTATAAAATTTAATCCAGTGATAGGTGCAAAAATGAATAAAGTTGCATTGTGGGATGTAGGTTAGGGTTGCATGCTGTTACCCGAAGTTTTTCCTTTCCCAAAAATTTTCTTGATTTGTGCAGAAAATTGCGATGAAGAAAGAAAAACAATTGTCAATAAAAATAATCAGGAAGAAATTTCAGCAATAACCCAGGAAGAATTTATCAGTTTGCTAGACCTAGGGTTTGACCGAAAAACCTATAATGTCCATATTGACCTCGAATTACTGGCAGAAAAATATGAGGCTGTCGCGCCAAATGAAAAAAATTCATTTATAAAGGGTCTAATAGTTACAGAGGCAAAGGCTTAATTGGGTGAGAGCCATAAGCCTCCTTATGATTTTAACATTTTTGTGCCATGGGTTCAGGATACTATATCCTTGCTAGCATTTTGCCTGGGAATGGGAAACAATAGGGAAGTGGGTTCCAGCATTCTTCAATTGATTTGGGATATCCATTGTGTCAATGAACAAGTAAAATATAATTTTGTTGGACACATGGTTTAATCGATGCAAGAACAATTAGCATTGATTAAAATAGGCAATTCTAAGACATTTAAGTTCACAACCTACTAGTGCTATCTTCTGCTAGCCAAGCATGCTGCAATATTAATGACCAATGGCAACAAGCTTGAAATTCAGATGGGTACTCCAATATATAACTGGACATCTCAAATAAGGATGTAAGATAAAAAAAGGAATTACAATAATTTTGTAGATTTCTTTTTGGCACCATTGTACAAAAAAATAACAAGCACTCCAATGCCTAGACTATCGGCTTCATGTAGGGATTGCATCCAACTTGGAAGCACAATTCAATTGGCTGACTAGTACTTAATGGAAGAATACACTGTGCTAAGGTTTTACAGATCAGAACTACAACCCCACAAACTACCAATGCATGTGACAGATAGGGTGTTTGCAGTAGAATTTGCACTACAACTTGAGAGCACAGATAGACTCTTTGTGGGCCAGTCGAAGAAGAGCATATTCCCTTCCTTACCTTTCTCAATTAAAGGGTTAACATTTGAGAGAAAGGCATTCAAAGTGGAAAATTGTTTTTTAGAAATTTTTCAATTTGATTTAGAGTGGTACTGGAAGTATGATCCAATCAACGTCATTCAAACAATGCTTGTTGCTAATAAGAACTCTACAAACTTATTTCAACATGAAAGTAAAGCATTGCTAGAGAAGTTGAAAAACAAGGATAGCTGGGATGATATTACAAAAGAGATGGAGAAAGTTTCCGCTAGGAAAAATTTTTAGTTGAACAATTGTCATCACAAATTATGACATCAATAAAGCAGGGCATTGTACAACCTAGAATATCCTACAATTTCTACGAAAAAGGTGCTCATCCATCAAACATAAAAATACCAAAGAAAATAGCAGAAGAGTGTAAGGATAGAAAATGGACTGAAACAAAAATGAATGATTTTTGGAGTATGAGAAAGGATCTTGGTGAACCAAAGACCAGTGTAGATCTGGATGATATAGACAAGGATATAGAGTTTGACAAATTGTGGAATTTGAAGCATCCTACCATGGCATACGATAGCAGTTCTTTAGAAAGTCAGGATGATAATCCATCAATTGCATTTACTCCAGGTCATAGTGGAGTCAGCGACTACCGTAAACAATTATATAGAAAAGGGGCAAACATTGCAAAAAAAATGGTTATAAAGGTGGCGGTTTGGGTCCCATAGGAGATGGCATCTAGATTCCAATAGTCGTAGAAAAAAATAATCATGAACCTGGTACAGGCCTTGGGTTTGGAGATGACACATTAGATTCATCAGGAACCACTGTGCCCACAAGAACATCCATTGCCACAGGTGGGATTGGGGAATCTACTGCTAATGTTTCTCGTAGTGGCACTGGTGCCAGTGAGACTTGGCAACTTATACAACAAGTTCCCTCTCTAAAGAGGCCTGTAGAATTTACACAGAATCCCATAGAAGATGATAGTGTCAAGAAGCAAAAGTTTTCCATGTCCACAACATGGAGACTCGATCCTAAAGAACTGTTTGTACTTTCAAGTTCAGAAAAGCCCTCTATAAGTTTAAATCATCAAACAACATTAGTTAGATCAACATGCATTGCAAGGCCTAGCTTTGCTTCACCTTTCAAACATTCAAGTCCTTCTACAACAGAAGATTTTTGTTTCAAAGATTTCTATAATAAATTTGCAGAAACAACAACCAAAAATAAGGAAATACAAGAGACATTGCAGATTGGTCCCCTTACTGCAGCTGTAGAGGAACAACCTGCATCCAACAGGGTTTTTCCAACATATGACCCAAATAGAGACATGATGGAGTTCATGGTTGTTATTCCACCCAAAAAATATGGAAACCCACCAGAGAGTCAGATAAATCCGTCTAAATTTGAAGTTAGCACTCTCCAAATGGATTTTTCCAAAGTTAAAAATGTGGACAAAATCAATGTGTCAAATTCTACAAACCAAGTGGTCTACAGTGCATTGCTAAAGCTAGAAAGAGAGAAAAGTAAGCTCGAGAAAAATATAGAAAAGCTACAGGCAGACATTGCCAATGAAAAAACAAAGAAGAAAGCTTCAGAGAACAGTTTGAAAGAATTACAGAAAAAGATTAAAAAATTGACCTCTACATCAGCAAATACAGAGCAGGAACATGCGGAGGCAGTAGTGAAGGAACAAGAGCAGGCAGAGCTGAAGGCACTGAGGGGGAAATTGGCAGAAATTACTAAAAAGCTAGCAAAAGAAAGAGTCACTTCAGAAAAGTTATTTAAAACCATGGAGAGTAATGCTACCTCCAATCGGGAAATGCAAAAGCAATTGGACTATCAGGCGGATAAAGCCAATCATTGGGAAAACAAAGCAGTGGAAGAGAAAATTAATTGTGAAAAAATGGTAGGAGAACTAAAGAAGGCCAATAATACAATTCAAACTTTAACAAATACTAGTAATAATTTAGTGAAGATTACTAAAGAACACATTTGGGGCCAAATATTGGGGATGTCTGATAGCTTATTTGAGTGGTTT
>MU227585.1:81892-94129 GCA_018584345.1 Thuja plicata | reverse complement strand
AAGCTAGATCATGAGTATTTTTCATTTGACCCTATACACCAATTGTATCTCTAAATAGTAGATTTCAACAAGCAAATTATAGTAGTATGAGATGCATTTACCCTAAACTACTATGTCTAATAAGCTTTGTGTTTATGTAAAAAAGAAAAATTTATAAAACAAGTAGATGGAGCACGGTTGGGAGCAAACGGGAGGAAGCAGTTTCAAAAAAAATTGCCCCAACGGCTACTCGAAACAACCATGGATGAAGATGGAGCAAAGGCCATTCATCAATAATGGAGGGCTGAACTATAGCAAAATCCTAGATGGAACTTGAAAGGCTAATGGGTCACATTCCTGGAAGCAAACCCTTTCGAACAATGGCTCTTTTCAATACCCTTCATAGGATTTTAAGAAACCCTGGTCCAATGCACATACATGTGAGATCCCGACATCATCGTTTAAGCATAACCGAAGAATGTGGAATGAAAATCATAAGGAGGTCAAGCAGATTTTTGACTTCAGACAGATAGAAGGGAAGTTTTGGAGGCCCAAAACCCTGGAGAAGACAGAGGAAAATCCAAAAGAGGTATTTCCTAGAATAGAATTTTCCAATGCTACTACTATTTCAATTGATAATAATGCTTGGAGTGATCTATCTCTTTTTTAGCGAGCCATGCTTTTTTTTGAAATGGGCGGGTAAATGGCAATCAAGCAGCAAAATTAGGGATTGGTGTTATAAAAAATGGGGGCATGCTTTACTCTGAAAATTATGGCTAATGGTTTTATTATAGTCACAGCCCCAACCCCAAAGGACAAGGAATGGGTTATGAAAAATGGGCCATATATGATAGATGGTAAAGGCCTATATATTGTGGAATGGTCCAAAAACTTTGATCCAGAAAAGGACAAGATCAAAGAGTTGTCGATATGGGTGTCTTTACCAAACCTACCTCATGAACATTGGGGGATTGAAACCCTAACCCTTATTGGTAATAAGCTAGGCACCTTCCTAAAGGCTGAAGAATGCATAGTGGAAATAAATATGTCCACTTGCCCTAGGATTTTAATCTTATGGCAGGATGTTCACCCTTTGCGTAACATTCTAATAATTGCGTCTAAAGCTAGTAAATGGAAACAGAGTGTGGTGGTGTTGGGGGAGATGACTCCTCAAGGAAATGAATCAGAGGAAAATATGGAGCACGATGAAATCATAATAGGATAAACAAAGCTCGAGAGACTAATCAGATTAACAATAAAATAATACAAATTACTGAGAAAGGGATAGAGGAATTCTCAGCAGACTCAGAGTTGCATAACCTTATGGCTGACAGAGCAGCAATAACCTCTTCATACATACATTCTTCTAGGAAGACACAAGGTAGTATAAAGGACACCATTGATGTCATTCTGGCCAATGAATGGGGGCAGGAAGTTAATAGAATATCCCAAAAAGGCTCAAATATCAGAGATCTAGTAACTCCATAGAAAACAAGAGAACTCCCGAGATTAAATTTTAGTAATTAGGGGGAAGGAAATCTAGTGCATCACTTGAATAGACTTGAGGATCCCACCGAGAACACTAAGATAGATTCAGGGGTCCTTAGGGGGGATATTGCCAATCTATTTGCTTGGCAGCAGCGCCGATAAATATTGGGGTTTCAATAATGCATGTGCCAATTGTAGAAATGTCCAATAGAGCTTTGGAAATGCACCAGCAGAATGACAGTTTAGAGGAGATTGAAGAGGAATGCTTCAAAGATATTCAAATTTCCCCAATAAGGAACCTAGAAGCCACCTTTAAAGTGGTGAAAGATATAGTGGTAGCATTGAATCTGATTCTGAAGATGTTGCTCAATCAAGGACAAAGGAGGAGGATGAATTAGGCCTTTCAGATTCCTTTGGTCTAATTGATGTTAGGACAATCGAGCAATTCCCTTCTGGTAAGACCAAACCCTCAGTAGGAGAAAAGAAGAAAAGGGGTCGAAAAATAAATAAGGCAAGGATTGCCTTAGCTGGGAATGCAGCTAACCAGTCTAAACTGCTACTTTCAGGGACGGGATTTGCCCCTCCCCAATCATTATGAAAACCTTATCATGGAATTTTAGGTGTTGCAATGCCCCTGACAAGATCCGCTTGATCAAAAGAGATTTTGATCAAGTAAAACTAGTCATTGTTTTCCTTCAAGAAACTAAGCTTAGTGGAGATGAATTAATTAGTTTTGCAAATAGATTGAGTAGGTGGAAAGTGTTCTCCTCATAGGCTCAAGGAGCTTCAGAAGGATTGAGTATACTGTGGACAGAGACTACTTTGGAACTGATAGTCAAGGCTACCAACCGATGGTGGATCTAGATTGAAGTTAAGTCTAAACTGCTGCATACATGTTTCCAAGCAATTAATGTATATGGCCTGAATAGCACAGTGCATAAACAAACTCTATGGCATGAGTTATCAACTGTCCTTTGCAACAAAAAAAATAAAATATTCTTACTGGGGGGAGATTTTAATGCAATAATTAGCCCTTTGGAGAAGAAGGGAGGGCGTGGTTGGGAAGGACAGAGCCAGAGGGACTTTTCAAATTTCATTACAGATAATGGTTTAATTGATCTGGACTTGAGGAATGGACAATTTACATGGACAAATAGGAGGAGTGGCTTCCTGAATATTGTGGAGAAATTGGATAGGTTTTTATTGGCTGGGAATTGGGCAGACACTAGTTGGACAAGTGTGGCTGAGATCTTACCGATCTCGCGGTCGGACCATTACCCAATCAACATCTGACTTCAAGCAGATCTAGCACCGGATCAAGCTCCTTTTAGATTTGAATCTATGTGGCTTAGAAACATAGCCTTTAAAGAGAAAGTCACTCATTAGTGGAAGGAAGCCCTGGAGAGGAAAGGATATAAGGCTTTCATTTTTGCTAAGAAATTACAATACTTGAAAGAGAGATTGAAGGGCTGGAATCGAGAGGTTTTTAAGAATATCTTTAAAGAGAAAGAGACCATTGGAAGGGATTTAGAATAGTTAAACACTGCTATAATTGCAAATGGGATGTCAGAGGTAGACTTTATGGAGGAGACTAGACTGAAAAAACTCCACAATGAAGCTTTATGTCAGGAAGAGACCTTTTGGAGACAGACATCTAGGGAGTTGTGGCTCAAAGAAGGTGACATAAATACTACTTTTTTTCATAATTCAGTCAAATTAAAGCGATCTTAGAATAAAATTTTCTCCATTTAAGATAATGGTGGGAGGATTCTGGAAAAAACCGGAGGAAGTTAATCAAGAAGCAATTAGATATTTCCAAAATAGTTTTTGGAGTGAGCATATAGCAATAAATCAATATTTTGATCTTAGGGAAATCATACCAGACAACATCTCTAATGCTCAAAATGATATGTTAAAGTAGCCATGCATGGTCAAAGAAGTTAAGAAAGCAGTCTTTAGTATCAGAGCACATAAGGCTTCTGGTCCTGATGGATTCTCCACCTTATTTTACCAGCATTTCTGGGATCTAATTGGACATGAAGTATGGGAAATTGTAAAAGAATCAAGGGAGAGTGGGTTTCCTTTCCCAGATTTTAATAATACTTTCATCACCCTAATCCATAAAAAGGAGAATAGGTTATCTTTTGATGATTACATACCTATATCCCAATGTAATACCATTTATAAAATTATTGCAAAGGTCATGACAAATAGGTTGAAATTGGTTTTAAAGTCAATTATCTCGGAGGAACAAAGTGGGTTCATTCCAGAAAGGTCCATTCATGAAGGGATCATAATTTCTCATGAAATGATACACACTCTTCATCACAATAAGGTAGACAAAATGATGATTAAACTTGATATAAGGAAAGCCTATGATGCTGTAATCGAGGGTTTTTAATTAAAGTACTGTAGTATTTTGGTTTTTTTCAGGAATGGATTAGATGGGTGGAATGCTGTATTAAGACAAGCAAGGTTCTCAGTTCTAGTAAATGGAAGCCTGCACGGTTTTTTTAAGTCAAACAAAGGCATCTGTCAAGGAGACCCGATCTCACCATTCTTGTTCATCATTATTGCAGAGGAATTGGGTAAACTTATCAAACATAAAAGGTTAATAGGGGCTTGGAAAGGTATTAAGGTGGTGGAGGGGCTTCCCCCTTTTTCACATCTTTAATTTGCAAATGATACTAATCTGCTAGGAGAGGCGTCTTTACGTGAGGCTAGAGTTATTAAAGAAACCCTGGATGCATACAGTATAGCCTCGGGACAATGCATAAACTGGCAAAAGTATAAAATTTATTTCTTTAATGTAGATATCAAAAAGCAGAGATCCTTTTGTAGAATATTAGGGATTCAGAGTGGTAAAGTACCTAGTAAATATTTGGGTATCCCGCTATTTGAAGGTGCCTCTAAAGAAAATATTTGGAAAGAATTAATTGACAAGTGTACAAAAAAGATGGAAGGGTGGAAGAGTAAATGGTTAACCTTCACCGATAGAATTCTACTTCTCAAATCAGTCATAAATGTGATCCCAATCTTCTCCATGATGTGTTTAAAGATCCCTAAGAAAGTGAACCAAACAATAGCGGAGAAAATGAGGAAGTTTCTATGGAATGGTAAGTATGTGGAGGATAAAAGACCTCTCATTGCATGGAATAAGTGTGTAAACCAAAAGGTGCAGGGGGTGCAAATTTGAGAGAGTGGAATCTGATGAATGAAGCTTTCGGAGCTAAGCTTGTGTGGAGAATCTTCTAGAACCAAGATGCACTTTGGGTAAAATTACTTAAGGTAAAATATTTGGATTCTATGGAAGCAGAGAGGATCCTTACTACCGCTAATCCTCCTAAAGGCTCAGCAGTGTGGAATTTTATAATCAGTTGTAGACCCATCATAACACAACACCTAACATGGCAGGTTGGAAATGGAGATAGAGCTAAATTTTGGGAAGACTCTTGGAATGGATACCCAGTTTTAGCCGATAACCTAGATTATCAGGATCTTAAAGCCCTTTTTAATATGGTTGGGGTATTCATGTAAAGGACTATGTAGAATAAAAACAGGGACCCTTGGGGGCCGGATGGGTTTGGAAATATTTTGAGGATCTCAGGCTCAGCATTAATCAACAGACAGTAATCAGAGGGACTTTATCATTTGGTGTGTTGCCAACAGTGGTAACTATTTAGTTATGTTGGGTTATCAGCTTTTACAAAGAGCAGAGGTTGAGGAAAAATGGTCGGCTAGACTGTTATGGAGTCATGAATGCCTCCCCAAAGCAGGGGCCTTTGCATGGGTGGCTTCAAAAGATATAATTCTGACTGGGGTTAGAAGACAGAGATTAGGCATACCTGGACCAACAAGATGCTACCTCTGTGAGGAAAAGGAGGAAGATGTTAATCACCTTTTGGTCATGTGTAAAGTAACAGCAGAATGTTGGGAAATGCTCAAGAACAAATTGGGATGGCATTCTCCCCTACCAAATAACTTAAAGGAAATGTTCTATGGATGGCCAAGTGCACCCATGAAGTCCACTTTCTCCTCTGCATGGGTAGCAAGACCCTCTATTCTTATCTGGGAGGTGTGGAAAGAAAGAAACCGTAGACTCTTTCAGGATAAGAAAGAGGATATAAATAGAATGAAACAAAGAATCAACCTTGCAATAGAAGAGAAGGTCAATTCTCATACAGCATCAATCTCTCTATCAAATCCCTTCAGCAAAGGGGACCAGTCACTTCAAAGGGCATGGAATGGGTTAAAATGCAGAGCGGGACAATTAGGAGGAATTAGATTAAAGCAACAACAGAATTGGAAGGAAGTGTGTTGGTTGGCTCTCGAGGCAGATTGGACTAAAGATAATTTCGACAAGGCTTCTCAGGGAAACCCGGGGCCATCAGGTGCAGGGGCCATCCTCAGAGATAACACGGGACAAATCTAGGGATAACTTTAAGAAACCCCCCCCTCCCAAAAAGTATAAAATTGCTACGAATCACATTTTTGTTTGAGGGAAAATTTTAATATTGATGGATAATGGTGGTTCAAATTATAGATATTTGGTGGCAAATTTTTTAATACTGTATAAATTTTTTATAAAAATATGGTGAAAACAAATGATTTTAATAGGAAAAATATTAATATAATTGGCGAAGCCGGAAAATTTTAGTGCTAAATTATGGCAAAATAATTTTCCAAATATTGTAATTAATTATTTGTCGTCGCGAATGTATTTCAAAAATACATATAAACTTGGCGATTTAAGGGAATATTTGTATAGTTGGTATGGCGATTTAATAATTGGAAATAACTATTAAAGTTTCATTCTCCTAAGTTTTCATTCTCAAAGCATGACACGTGTGATGTTTTCAGAGAGAGTTTTTAGTAAAGGATTTATGTCACCACATTTCTTCTGAAATGCACCTTCCACCATTCATCTCTCTTAATCCAATGGTTCTGATTTGATGTTGAAGTTGCATTGGGTCCCACCTCTATGATGTCACAAACTGACATGTCCATTGGATTACAACATATCAACAACCAAAGATGAATTTTGGGCCTATTATTGGTCTTCATAATGTTTACGATAAACTCTCGGCAGAATAATGACACGTGGTATGATTGATCGTACCAATAAGGTACGATCAATCATACCACGTGTCATGATTCTGTCGAGAGTTTGCCGTAAAAATTATGAAGACCAATAATAGGCCCAAAATTCATCTTTGGCTGTTGATATGTTGTAATCCAATGGACGTGTGAGACTGTGAGTCTGTGAGTTGTGACAAGAAAAATTTAAAAATTATAAACAAAAATCGTAGAACTAGATATGACATCAACTCAAGTAAAGTAATGACAATTAATGGCGATGAGTAGATATGACATCAAGTAAATTTAATTAATGACGATGAGTGGATATGACATCAAGTAAAGTAATGACAATTAAGCCACAATTAATTGTCAATGATAGATAAGTGTGAACTGTGACATCATTATCTATTCATTACCAATTTACCTCGATAGAATAATGCCTTAAAGTTAAGACTTAAATGAAAACATCATGTCATTTAAGGACATTGTTTTCTGACCGTTCGATGATCTTACATCAATGGAAAAGTCTTTTTATAATAAAGAATTTTTATGTCCACCTGCGTGATATTCGGCCTTCGTTATTCCAAAGAAAGCAAATGTCTTATCATAAGTGTTGTTTCTAATTTCACCCACTGTTGCATTAAATATGAAATATTTGGAGATTGTTGAAGGATAGTTACCATTTTACTTCTCAATTAATTAGATCTTTAGGGAAGAGAAAGAATTTCAATCAGGGCTTATAAATAGATGATATACACTCGTTAAATTATGATTGTCAAAGAAGATTTGGGGAAACAGTCTGCGACTGCTCGGTTGTCTTTATTTTTTTTTGTCAAAAATTAGAATACTAATCAGTTTGATTTTCAATGGACACTCCAATTCATTTAAGATGCACTACCTTGGAGGATCAGAAGGCTTTTTTGCGCCTGGTCACAGACCCAATCCTGGCGTCTGTAGCTATAGAGTTGGGAGCCTTCACCAAGGAGGCTATAATGATGGTGCTGGGACGTGAATTTTTGGATAATGAAAATAGGTATAGAGTTAACACAGACATTTCATCTCGATTCATGGCATCTCTGTTGGACTTGGGTGGGGAAAAGGTGGAAATTCTCATGCTTCTAAGGAAAGTTTTCAGAAAAGAGTACCTCGGCGACGATGTGAATGTTGTCGTATTTGCAGAAATTGGGTTTGGTATTCCTTGGGAAAATGATTTGCTGAGGATTATACAACTATAAGAAATTGTGCCCAGGCAACCATTTCTACTGAACCTTGATGTTGAGCAGCTCATGCGTCATCTAAAGTGGGCACAAATTGGGAGGGATTTCCTCTGAAAGTGCCACAACCTGGAGGATACCGAGGACTATCGATGGCTAGAAGAATTCTACGAGATTATCCTCTCTTCAAAGTTCCATACAGAAGGAAGGGAGCCTCACCTAGGTAGTCCCTGACTATGTCCCTATCCCTGTCCTAGTCTCTACTATGTCTCCCTCTGGTGGTAGCATCTTACCATGGTTTTTGCAATGATGTAAATTGTCATAACGTATGTTTACAAAAAATTTATGAAAATGTTTTAAGAAATTTGAAGTGCTTTTCTATTTTGTTTTTATTATAAGAATCGTTAATAGATATGGGCCTATGGCCTATGGGCATCGTTGAATTGTAAAGTTGTATTGAAATTTTGTGTAATATAATATAAAATATTTGTGTTGCACTTTTCTTTCATGTAATAATTTAATGTTTCCAAACTTTATCATTTAATGGTGACTGGTAAGTGGTAATTGGTTAGTAGTTAAAATTTCATGGATAAGGTATTCTCGAATGCATGAATTCAAAGGGAATTCAATATATTTAATGATTATATTGATTATTGTGTCTTAAATTATTAATATTTTAAAATCATAACAATCGTTGAATTACGAGAGATGAACATGACACGTGAGACATGTAATATTCATTAAAATCTTTTCGCAAACATGACACGTTGACGTGAGACGTGTAATAACCATTAAAATCTTTCAGAAAATGTGACATGTAGGCTATCAACTTGTAGGCTCGTAGCAGGAGAGCAAAAAAGAATTGTTAAACCATTGTCAAAGATTTCAAGACTGTAATTTATGAGAGCCTTAGCCATTCTAACTTCTATCTATCTAGATTTCAAAATAAAATTTCAGGTAAGAAATTTAAAAATTTAATTTTGAAATTTTAATTCTTGCACAATGCATGTATAGTTAGGGTTTTCTTAAATTGGGGATGTGGGGTTTTCTTACTTAGTTATTATCTGTGGTTTTATTAGTAAATATCTATTATTCTGTGTTTTTTCCTTCTTCCGAAGAACAACGGGGAAAGCGAAAACTCAAGGCCAAGGGTAAGAAAATGGGAAAACTTTAATACACTGCAGAAAACTAGTAGAAATCCCTGGTTTCACTGATGAGTATCATGATGTTTATGATCCTGCTATTGACGGTCAAAGGAGAGTCATATCAATTAAACATACATTGTGCAGTAAGGCAACTGGGCCAAAGAGGTCTGACTTTATAAAATTTATTCCAACGATAGGTGCAAAAATGAATAAAGTTGCTTTGTGGGATGTAGGTTAGGGTTGCATGCTGTTACCCAAAGTTTTTCCTTTCCCAGAAATTGTCTTGATTTGTGCAGAAAATTGTGATGAAGAAAGAAAAACAATTGTCAATAAAAATAATCAGGAAGAAATTTCAGCAATAACCCAGGAAGAATTTATCAGTTTGCTAGACCTAGGGTTTGACCGACAAACCTGTAATGTCCATATTGACCTCGGATTGCTCGTAGAAAAATATGAGGCTGTCGCGCCAAACGAAAAAAATTCATTTATAAAGGGTCTAATAGTTATAGAGGCAAAGGCTTCATTGGGTGAGAGCCATAAGCCTCCTTATGATTTTAACATTTTTGTGCCATGGGTTCAGGATACTATATCCTCGCTAGCATTTTGCCTGGGAATGGGAAACAATAGGGAAGTGGGTGCCAGCATTCTTCAATTGATTTGGGATATCCAATGTGTCAATGAACCAGTAAAATATAATTTTGTTGGAAACATGGTTCAATCGATGCAAGAACAATTAGCATTGATTAAAATAGGCAATTCTAAGACATTTAAGTTCACAACCTACTTGTGCTATCTTTTGCTAGCCAAGCATGCTGCAATATTAATGACCAATGGCAACAAGCTTGAAATTCAGATGGGTACTCCAATATATAAATGGACATCTCAAATAAGGATGTATGATAACAAAAGGAATTACAGTAATTTTGTAGATTTATTTTTGGCACCATTGTACAAAAAAATAACAAGCACTCCAATGCCTAGACTATCGGCTTCATGTAGGGATTGCATCCAACTTGGAAGCACAATTCAATTGGCTGACTGGTACTTTATGGAAGAATACACTATGCTAAGGTTTTACGGATCAGAACTACAACCCCACAAACTACCAATGCATGTGACAGACAGGGTGTTTGCAGTAGAATATGCACTACAACTTGAGAGCACAGATAGACTCTTCACGGGCCATGCGAAGAAGAGCATATTCCCTTCCTTACCTTTCTCAATTAGAGGGTTAACATTTGAGAGAAAGGCATTCAAAGTGGAAAATTGCTTTTTAGAAATTTTTCAATTTGATTTAGAGTGGTACTGGAAGTATGATCCACTCAACGTCATTCAAACAATGCTTGTAGCTAATAAGAACTCTACAAACTTATTTCAACATGAAAGTAAAGCATTGCTAGAGAAGTTGAAAAACAAGGATAGATGGGATGACATTACAAAAGAGATGGAGAAAGTTTCCACTAAGGAAAAAATTTTAGTTGAATAGTTGTCATCACAAATTATGACATCAATAAACCAGGGCATTGTACAACCTAGAATGTCCTACAATTTCTACGAAAAAGGTGCTCATCCATCAAACATAAAAATACCAAAGAAAATAGCAGAAGAGTGTAAGGATAGAAAATGGACTCAAACAAAAATGAATGATTTTTGGAGTATGAGAAAGGATCTTGGTGAACCAAAGACCAGTGCAGATCTGGATGATATAGACAAGGATATAGAGTTTGAAAAATTGTGGAATTTGGAGCATCCTACCATGGCATACGACAACAATTCTTTAGAAAGTCAGGATGATAATCCATCAATTGCATTTACTCTAGGTCACAGTGGAGTCAGCGACTACCGTAAACAATTATATAGCAAAGGGGAAAACATTGCAAAAAAAATGGGTTATAAAGGTGGCGGTTTGGGTCTCATAGGAGATGGCATCTAGATTCCAATTGTCGCAGAAAAAACTGATCATGAACCTGGTACAGGCCTTGGGTTTGGAGATGACACATTAGATTCATCAGGAAACACTGTGCCCACAAGAACATCCATTGCCATAGGTGGGATTGGGGAATCTACTGCTAATGGTTCTGGTAGTGGTACTGGTGCCAGTGAGACTTGGAAACTTATACAGCAAGTTCCCTCTCTAAAGAGGCCTGTAGAATTTACACAGAATCCCATAGAAGATGATAGTGTCAAGAAGAAAATTTTTTCCATGTCCACAACATGGAGACTCGATCCTAAAGAACTGTTTGTACTTTCAAGTTCAGAAAAGCCCTCTATAAGTTTAAATCATCAAACAACATTAGTTAGATCAACAGGCATCGCAAGGCCTAGCTTTGCTTCACCTTTCAAAAATTCAAGTCCTTCTGCAACAGTAGATTTTTGTTTCAAAGATTTCTATAATAAATTTGCAGAAACAACAACCAAAAATAACAAAATACAGGAGACATTGCAGATTGGTCCCCTTACTGCAGCTGTAGAGGAACAACCTGCATCCAACAGGGTTTTTCCAACATATGACCCAAACAGAGACATGATGGAGTTCATGGTTGTTATTCCAACCAAAAAAGATGGAAACCCACCAGAGAGTCAGAAAAATCCATCTAAATTTGAATTTAGCACTCTCCAAATGGATTTTTCCAAAGTTAAAAATGTGGACGAAATCAATGTGTCAAATTCTACAAACCAAGTGGTCTACAGTGCATTGCTAAAGCTGGAAAGAGAGAAAAGTAAGCTCGAGAAAAATATAGAAAAGCTATAGGCAGACATTGCCAATGAAAAAGAAAAGAGGAAAGCTTCAGAGAACAGTTTGAAAGAATTACAGAAAAAGATTAAAAAATTGACCTCTAGATCAGAAAATATAGAGCAGGAACATGCGGAGGCAGTAGTGAACGAATAGGAGCAGGCAGAGATGAAGGCACTGAGGGGTAAATTGGCAGAAATTACTAAAAAACTAGCAGAAGAAAGAGTCACTTCAGAGAAGTTATTTAAAACCATGGAGAGTAATGCTGCCTCCAACCGGGAAATGCAAAAGAAATTGGACTATCAGGCGGATAAAGCCAATCATTGGGAAAACAAAGCAGTGGAAGAGAAAAATAATTGTGAAAAAATGGTAGGAGAACTAAAGAAAGCCAATAATACAATTCAAACTTTAACAAATACTAGTAATAATTTAGTGAAGATTACTAAAGAACACATTTGGGGCCAAATATTAGGGATGTCTGATAGCTTATTTGAGTGGTTTGAAATGCTTCACAGTATGAGATTATGTTATGTGAAGCTTCATAAGAACATTGAACAGAACATGGATGTTGTCAAGAAAGAAAAGAAAGCAAAAGATA
>MU227585.1:59461-73554 GCA_018584345.1 Thuja plicata | reverse complement strand
ATATTCTAAATGATTCAATATAATAATTGTAACTTAACCCATATAACCATAAATTTAATCATGAATCAAATTCTTAATAATATTATATTATTACCATTTTTATTCATTAATGTAAATTAGAAATATTTTATTTCTTATTACCAAAAAAAATAAAATTTAATCATCTAATAACTCAAAAAAATTGTGTTGGATATGTGTGTCATGTCCAACCATATCCATATTAGAGGCCTTTGAAAATGTCCATATCCTCATCTGTCCGTGACCATACAACTTTGCATACTACGAAATCATTTTTACTCATTTGAAAGCAAATCCCTTCAAAAGAAAATGATTAAATAATAAAATATTTTCCATCTGTAGAACATTATGCCTCGCTGAAGTGTCATCAAAAGGATATTAAGTGCTCCTAGATATGATGAAACCAGACATGTTGAAAGAGACTTGGATATTTTAATGCAAATCAATTAATCAAAACCATTTGCAGTCTATTATTTATGTCGGCAACCTGCAAATATGCCTCATTCTAGAAATTTATGTGCCAGAAGATAACAACATTGGTGGAAGAAAGGAGAGTCCCCATGAAGACCATCTAAGCAAGAAAAATTGCAGACTTCAAAGCTTTTGATGACAGTTTTAATGTTTGCCCATTCTGTTTCACCAGAGCAAAATGATTTTCTTTTTCATGTCACCACTGATTTTGGCCCTGAAGGACATAAAATATGTGCATATGATTAAACTGGAAAACAGATACATAAAATTAGTAGTAGATTTTGTGATAATTCTCACTAGTTTTTATAGATTCTACACACATGAAACAACTGTTCTATGTTTATGAACAGAAACATACTAGGTAGGAAAAAAGAAATTTCCAATGCTAGATAACTTTTTGGTTACTCGAATAATAATACTGCACAGTTCATGAATAAAGAACTACCAATAGATTTATAATTAGATAGTTATCCCTTAAGAATCAAACATCCAATATAAACACTTCCCATGCACACAAAATGTATGGTGTGAAAAATGTGCCGTTGCCTTCAATCTACTTAGAATCCACATACAGACACGCCTAAAATAATGGTACACCATATACACCCACAACATTACCTGAATGACTCCAAGAAATCCTCTACAAAGAGATCCAAAGATCTATCTTTCATCAAATTTACTACTCAATAGAAATTAGCATAATCCATAGAGATTTACATTGTTACGTAGTTCTAAACATAGTTGAAGTAGGGTGGGTGGGTGTTGCTGACCATCATTATACGGTTAGAAAAGTTTCTAAGGATGGGGTATGGCTGGTTGTCCCTCTCAGGATGATCACGCTACTGTTGATTCTACTGATGTTGTCTTGGTTCAGACAGTTGATGCTGTCCTTTCGGGTGCTGCAGCTGCTGTCCCTATCTGGACTGCTGATGTTGTCTCTGGATCAGATGTCCTGCCTGCTCGTGCTGTAGTTTTTGTTGCCCAGGATTCTTCAAGGGGGATTTGGGGAATGGTTGTGATGCTGTCCCTGTCTTAGCTGATGCTGGTGTGGCCAGCCTTGCTTCTCAGTTGTGGGCTCTTCTGCTAGTTCTTTGGCTTAGCAGAATGCAGCTAAGAAGGTGGAGGAATGATGGACAACAGTTAGAGGAAAGAAATTGAAGTCTCCCAAGCCTTTTTTCGATATGAGTTTACGGCTACATAAGGGTGGGATTAAATGATTTTCTTGATTGCCCCTTATTGTAGAATGCTGGTCTGGTCTCGGTTTCATTCTTGTGGGAATGATTGTTAGTTCCCTTTGGTGTGTTAGGTGTTGTTTTGCAGTAGTTTCTTTGGTCTCTTAATGCTCTATCTTTCTTAGTTTATTTGTATAAGGTTTCGGGTCCTTTCAAAACCTGTTTTTACTTAATCAAAACATAGTTGAAAAATTCGCAAAGCAAAGAACCTTGACAACTTAAACTTAATTTAAATTACTTTTCTTTATTTTTGCAAAATTCAATGAGATGCATCCAATGAGTCAATAAATAAGTATTTATATTAGCTGAGTCTTTGCAAAATTCAATGAGATGCATCCAATGGGTCAATAAACAAGTATTTATATTAACCGAGTCTTTGATTGATTTGAATGCTAATTGAGTACAAATAGCATCATTATGTCTTTTGATTGATTTGAATGCTAATTGGGTACAAATCGCATCATTATGTCTGATAGCCGGATAGTCTGAAACAAAATAAAAATAGCAAATTATTATTTTTTTAAATAAAAGTAAATACAACATTAAAAATTTTTACATCTTCCTCTTCCCAGCTCTAGTAAAAATTAGAGGAGACGTAGAACTAGATGGTTAGTTTTATGAGTCCATTGTGACTGTGCCTCCTTACTTGACACAACTGGTTGTGCCTTGACCTCTATCTTGGATGGATATGCTGCTGGCACTAGCACTGAATCATCATCCTCCTCAACATCCGATGTGAATCGAAATCCAACCCCCCTCCTCCACAGCTTGCCTCTCCAAATCATTAGATAGATAGCCCTTTGTTTAATAATTTTGGAGTTATGTATTCCACAAGCTATTGGTATAACAATGCCTAGATGGTAACACAATTGTAATGTTTGAGAATTGCATCCATTCTACGCAAACATAGACACAATAATTCAAACATGTAAACCCTATATCACTATATTACCATTTCCGCATGGTTTTGTTTTCATTTTTTAAAATCATTAATTTAATATTTTTGAATTTTGATAGCCACATGACAAACACGAAGTATGAAGAATTTGCTAGAATAATGGTAAAGTTCGTATCCTAAAAAGGACTCGAGAATATCCTCACCCGCAACCCAGGATTTTTGTACCAACCACTCTTGCCTGAATTTCTTCTCAAGTTCAGAAGATGACAGAAAAAACAAAAAGTTAATGAAATTGAATGAAGAAATAAACCTCGATTTGAACTTCAAAAGATTATAGAAAATGACTCCCGTAATGAAAAATTATTGTTGGAACAAAATTACTAATTAATTTTATACAATACCAAGCAACATTAACCTAATATGCATCGTTACGTGTCCTCCAAAAGTTTTTGAAAGCCATTCATAAAGATCATATTTTAGAATTACCCGCACAGAATGCAGATTTAAATCCTCATGCCATGTTGGGGACGCAAGAAAAGAAAAAATTGGCATGTCATGAGATACTTTTAAAATTGCAGGGATCTTTGAAGCTTGTTTTTTATGGGAAACCTATCAAACCCCTCCAGTTAACTTGGATGGCTTATGAATCCATCCTCTCCTAAGCAAAAATGAGGCTACACACTTTACCAGAAACTAGTCGTAGAGAGCTTAAATCCTAAAAAATGATGGAACTAAATATAAGGAATGCAGCTGCAAGCATCATGAAAGGCAGGATCATTCACTCCAATGGTCAAGTGTTGATGTGTATACATATTCTATAATACAGCAATTAAATTTCAAACCTAGATGTATGCAATCACATGCTATAGCTGGACCAATTTTCAACAATCAATTGAGGTACCTGTAACAGTTTTCTTCAGAAATTGAAGGAACCTGCATAACATAGCAATGGTGTAAGGCTCAACCCATAATGAAGGCAATTCAATACAGCGCATGGACCAGCTTTCTTCATGAGGTAAGCTACCTGACCAATTTTCCTCAATCGATAAGGTACCTGTAAGTTCGTAAAATTTTCCTCAGAAATTGAAGTAAGCTCTAAAATACAACAATGGTGTAAGGCTCAACCCACAATGTAAGCAATCCAATAGAGCTGCTGGACTAGCTTTCTATTCATAAAAAAAAATACTCTGAAGTTCAATATTATTGATTTAATTTAGAGTAAGAAAAAAGAATGAGATCTATTTCTTTTTGTTCATGGTCTATATATTCCTACATTTTGATCGAATTTCTCTTTGGCATAAATAAAATGCAATTTTAATAGAATAAAGCTATCATACCTGCAGGTAAGAGCTTACAACACAACGGTAAGTTGTGAGCCTCTCATCTAAGAGGTCTTAGGTTCGAGACTACTGCAAAATGTGATAAAATAATAAGGGTATTATTTTTGATAGCACGAGCAATTCAAATTCACAGCAGCTGAGCTAATTTTCTTCATAAGGTCCATATGCCAATTTGCTTCATAAGGTAAAGTAACCTGCAAAATATGATAAAATCACAAAATGATGCGGGTGTTAGGCTCGCTTTAACAGTGTCCAGAGAAACTTCCTTCGAGAAACCATTCAATGCCTACATCATCAAAGATGGAAAAAGTTAAATATCCAATATAGCAATTAGTTTGACAACAAACAAAGAATATAGACTATGCATCTTTGTGTATTTCATTCAAAACACAAAAATGCATACTCTATATTCTATAATATATTAGTCAACAAACAAAATGCATGCAATCCAATGCAATAGCTGGACAAATTTTCTTCAAAATACGAAGCTATCTGGAACACTTTGCTTCAGCAGGCAAATGCACCTGCAAAATATAACGGTATAAGGCCCAACCCACAGCTTGGATAAATTTTCCATGAAGGCGCCTAGGACAAGCTTTTTAAGGTGAAGTAACCTAAAAAATATAATAATGGTGTTAGGCTCACTTTGACAGTGTCCAAACAAAAGCTTCCTTCCAGAAAACCGGTCAATTTACAATTCACATGAAGCGTCCATTCTTGCCGAGAAACTAACTCTTGAAAAGAAAAAGCACATAGAACAATGCACATTCATTTTTTTGTGGATATTTCAACATTACTTTTATCAATGATCATGAACATGTAACTCAACAGATCTCAGTAAGTAGAGCCACGCCTACCTCCAAAAGTAGTGCAGCAGACACCAACATAAGCAAACACAATAACAAGTACATAAAGTCGTTCCTAAATTTTTTTTTAAAAAAGTAAAAGAAAAAAAACTAAATATTATGTAAGCATAACTGCAGTGAGTAATAGGCCAGGTGCAAGGCAGCTCAGGTCACATCAGAACTAACCAGGATCTAATTACCTATAGCTACGCTTCTCTGCTCTGAACACAGACCATTTCAAAATATTACAGCAATGGTCGAGATAGTAGCTTTTTAAGTTAAAGAGAAAATTAAACAATTTACCGGCAGGAGTCAACACCACCACCTGCTTAGCTGATTGCATGCAGACAAGCCTTGGTGTTGGTCAGACATGGAGATTGAGGTGACTGCAGAGTTAAAATGGAATTTAAGGAGGTTACTGTGGATTTGAAATGGAAACCAATCCGTATTCGAATTCAAGTAATTATCTAGGATATTGATGCTCTAAAAAAGATTTTGTTATAATATGGGATCGGTTATGAAACATATCCTATTTTCCCATCACAAGGGTTTGCTGGAAGTTTCGAGGTTTACTTTCCCTTTTCTGGATGGTGATATGCTTGTGACAGCACTCAACTGGGATGAAATTGTCAAGGAGCGCAGTTTGAAGAGCTCGTACATTCTGCTAGTTGAGTTGATGCTGTTGTTAAGGACGTGGATGTTTTGGTGGTGTGCTTAATTGGTGGCTTTAGGCTACTGGTGCAAATGCAGTTTAATAGTTTTAGGGCACCAGGAGCACCAGTTTAAACTTCACTTAGTATGCCAAAGTTTCATTTGCAATTCCTATACTTACTTGATTTGGTCTAAAAGTTCCAAAACTCTACCCACCATTTTTTATGTTCAAATTTCAATGCAATCATCGTCATGTTTTTAATGTTTGAACCGTACATATTATGCAAAAATCTCATTTGCAATTCTTATACTTATTCCTTACACTTCTTTTTATAACTAATTTTTCAAGTACTATATGTATTTGTGCCAACCCCCCACTGCCACCCCTATTGTCCCAAAAATTGGGCCCTTGGTACCCATCCCACTATCGAAGATACTCCATGGAACTATGGGTTTTGTGCAAAGGGGAATGAGAAAAGGTTGATGTATGAAGATAGGTACAAATAAGGATGAAATGGATAGGAATAGGTATCAGGTCATGAACCAAATGTAACACAACAATGTGCAACTTGTCAATATATAATTATATTATGAATTGCCTAAAGTGAATAAAATAACTCTTCCTACATGGACTCAAGCTCTTAAGAATGCCCTCCAGGGTCTCAGGAATGAACCTACACCTCAAATTGCTCAAATTGTTCAATTATTAGAGCTTCCTTTGGTGAATGCCAATGTATTAAGATGCTCCATCAAATGGGACCCAAAACTAAATGAGAATTGTTGTCGGTATGGAAACTTCACCATTACATTTATATGCAACACACATACATGTGCATATTGCAGAATCAAGCTTTACACCTACAAATTGCTTTTGCTCAAAAGTTTCTAAAACATTTTTGACAAATTCATTTTGTACATATCCTTCAACAATTCCTCGCCAAAGATAGCAGGTCACCACCTAAAACATAGACTTGGCGATTAAAATAGTGCGCATGTTATAAATAAATAAATAAGAGCCCTAGCTTGGGAATTAAATTAGAATTGAATTAAAGTTAACAAAGGGTGGCATATGAATAGGAAGTTGTGACTCCTTCAAATATGAAAAGTTGTGACTCCCCTCAATAAGATATAAAAGGGAGATCATTTCCTTGGGGAGAGGACACCAATCAATCATTTTGGAGAATAAATATGATGACTGTCAAGCAATAAAATACAGCCAAAGAGGACAAAAACCATTCAAGGTTTACGAGTTTTAAGGAATAAAACTCTTAAATTCTCTTGGCAATTTAACGACAGAAACTTCTGATTGTCATTGCTGAGTTAGGGACGAAAACCTCTGATTCGGGAAGATCTGAAAGCACTTTCAAAAAAGGCGTACAAGAGAAAATCACTACAGTTTGAAGAAAATTTATAGCGAAAATTCAAGATATGATTTATTTTCATAATTATGTTATAAATTATTGATCTAAATATTATAATAAACTCATAACTTTAGACAAAGCCACTATCATTGAGTAAGGATTATTGTTTTAGGACAAAAATTAGAAAAGTTCTAGAAAGGGACATTACATGAGATGAAGTATGTTTGAGGAATTCTGTCAAACACTTAATTAGACAAAGCCATTATCATTGAGTAAGGATTTTTGTTTTAGGACAAAAATTAGAAATGTTCTAGAAAGGGACAATATTACATGAGATGAAGTATGTTTGAGGAATTGTGTCACCCAGAAGATGATTGAGAAGATGGATAAATAATTTTAATTATTTATTTCTTCATTTTTTTGAATACGGTGTGTATATTATATACACATGTGTATGTGTGTGTAAATATGTATATATACACAAATGTGTGTAGACACACATGTGTGTATGTGTGTGTATATACACACATGTGTGTATATACACATTTATATATATCCATATGTGTGTATATACACACATGTGTGTATGTGTATATGTGTGTATATATACACACATGTATGTGCATATATATACACACATACACACCATGTTCAAAAAAATTAAGAAATAAACAATTAAAATTATTTATGCATCTTCTCAATCATCTTTCGAGTGAACCAAACGAGTCTAGCCCATATTCCGAAAATCAATTCTAGGATAGCTATCTTCCAGAATTGTAGTATCTTCCAGAATTGACCATATCCAGCATTTGGTATTCCAGCACCCAAAGTGTATATACACACACACATATATGTATATATACATGTGTGTGTATATACATGTGTGTGTGTATACACATGTGTGTATATATACACATATGTGTATATACATGTGTGTGTGTGTGTATATATATATATATGTGTCTGTGTGTGTGTGTGTGTATACAAATACATGTATATATACATACATGTATATATACACTTGTGTATATATACACATACATGTATATATATACACACATGTATATATACACACATGTATGTGTATATATATACACATGTATATATACATGTCTGTATATATACACATATTTATACACATACACATGTGTGTATACACACACACACACATGTATGCACATACACACATTTACACACGTATCATGTCATGGATCCAACGAGATATTAAATTTGCTTTTGTAAAAATTCCAATTTCACCTATTTGTGAGAAGAAGATGCATATGCCCATTTTGGAGCAAAATTGAAATTTCAAAATTCCAATTCCAATTTTTTTGGATGGACACAAACATGGAATTGACATTTTCCGGAATTAGATAATGCCAATTCTAGTCAAATTCCAGCACCCAAACTATTAACGTGCCTTCTCTATTCTTCCAATTTTTTATATGACTGCCAACAAAATTGTAACTACAGCATCTTACATGCATGTGTTTGTACACATACATACATATAGGTATACACACATACATACATAGATACATATGTACGTACATAGATACATACATACATACATACATATATATTCACATACATGCATTTATATGAAGATTACAATTTACTTGAAAGTTTCTAAAGCCTTTTCAAAAAATGCATTTTGTGCATATCCTGCAATCATTTCCCTCCATGAGATGACATCTATCTCAGGCATTCAGTCAACTAGTTGATGTGCCCTCTCTATGCTTCCAATTTTTTTGTATGACTGCTAAGACAATTGTAACTACAACATCTGACATGTGTGTACATACACACACATATATACATACATACATACATATATATACATACATATATAAAGATACATACATACATAGTTACATACATATATGCATATATATACATACATACATATGCATATTTCAATTTACTTGAAAGTTTCTAAAGCCTTTTCAACTAATGCATTTTGTGCATATCATTCAGTCAAGTAGTTGATGTGCCTTCTCTACGCTTCCAATTTTTGCATATGTGTGTATCAGGGCAATTGAGACTACAACATCTGATATTATGTGCATATGTGCATGTGCATATGCATAGATAGATAGATCTATCTATCTACATGATAGATAAATATGTATGCATACATACATATGTATACACATCCATACACATATATATAAAATACACAAATACAATGTAACTTGGTTTTACACCTGCCAATTGCATTTGCTTGAAAGTTTCAACAAACCCATTCTCCATCAGTTGACATCTCTTTGAGGCATTTTTTCAAAGAGTTTTATGCCTTCTCTACATTGCCAATTTTGGCATACATGTCTACCAAGGCAATTATAACAACAAAATCTCTCTAATACCACACAGTGGAAATTGGCATTACACCTGCCAATCACATTAGCTTGAAAGATTCCAAAATCATTTTCAACAAATCCATTTGTACATATCCTACAATCATTGCATTCCATGAGATAACATCTCTTTGAGCAGATCATATACCTTTTCCATGCTTCCAATTTTTTTGCATAAATGTCTATCAGGGCAATTGCTACTACATCTAATATATTTATATGTGTGCATGCGTATTCTACACACATCCTTACTTAAATATACAAATGCATATATATTTATATTAATACACAAAAATAAACTAGAATTTGGCTTTACACCTGCCAAATTCATTTTCTTGAAAGTTTCTAAAGTCTTTCAACAAGACTATTTTGTGCATGTGTAGCAATCATGGTTGTGTCTATGCAGCCACATATTAGCACCTTAGTAAACAAAATATGTTGTTAACAAAATGTGTTAGCAACATGTGTGTTAGTCTATTGTATTAACATGTTTTAGTAATTTGCAAATGCCCATTTGGTGGCAAAATTGGAATTTCAAAATTCCAATTCCATTTTTTTTGGATGGACACAAACATGGAATTGACATTATCCGGAGTTAGATAATGCCAATTCCAGTCAAATTCCAGCACCCAGCTGATTAACATGCCTTCTCTATTCTTCCAATTTTTTGTATGACTGCCAAGAAAATTGTAACTAGAGCATCTTACATGCATGTGTACACATACATACATATAGGTATACACACATACATACATAGATACATATGTACATACATAGATACATACATACATTCATATATATTCACATACATGCATGTATATGAAGATTGCAATTTACTTGAAAGTTTCTAAAGCCTTTTCAACAAATGCATTTTGTGCATATCCTGCAATCATTTCCCTCAATGAGATGACATCTATCTCAGGCATTTAGTCAACTAGTTGATGTGCCCTCTCTATGCTTCCATTTTTTTGTATGTCTGCCAAGACAATTGTAACTACAACATCTGACATGTGTGTACATACACACACATACATACATACATATATACACATATATACATATATATATATATATATATACATATATATATATATATATATATATATATATGTATATATATATATGTATGTATGTATATACACACACACACATACATACATACATACATACATACAAACATACATATACAGATTGTAAGTTTACTTGAAAGTTTCTAATGTCTTTTCAACTAATGCATTTTGTGCATATCATTCAGTCAAGTAGTTGATGTGCCTTCTCTATGCTTCCAATTTTTGCATACATGTCTATCAGGGCAATTGAGACTACAACATCTGATATTATGGGCAATTGAGACTAAAACATCTGATATTATGTGCATGCGTGCATGTGCATATGCATAGATAGATAGATCTATATATCTACATAGATAAATATGTATGCATACATACATATGTATACATATCCATACACATATATATATATAAAATACACAAATACAATGTAACTTGGTTTTACGACTGTCAATTGCATTTGCTTGAAAGTTTCAACAAACCCATTTTGGGCATATCCTGCAATCATTGTGTCCCATCAATTGACATCTCTTTGAGGCATTTTGTCAAAGACTTGTATGCCTTCTCTACGTTGCCAATTTTGGCATACATGTCTACCAAGGCAATTATAACAACAAAATCTCTCTAATACCACACAGTGGAAATTAGCGTTACACCTACCAATCACATTAGCTTGAAAGCTTCCAAAATCATTTTCAAAAAATCCATTTTGTACATATCCTACAATCATTGCATTCCATGAGATAACATCTCTTTGAGCAGATCATGTACCTTTTCTATGCTTCCAATTTTTGCATAAATGTCTACCAGGGCAATTGCTACTACATCTAATATATGTATATGTGCATGTGTGCATATTCTACACACATCCTTACTTAAATATACAAATGCATGTATATTTATATTACTAAACAAAAATAAACTGGAATTTGGCTTTACACCTGCCAAATTCATTTGCTTCAAAGTTTCAAAAGTCTTTTTGACAAGACCATTTTGTGCATTTAGTTTGAGACACATCATGATCCTCCTCCTCATCATGATGAAGACAACCATCCTGGACTATATATCCCCCAATTCTGTTTCACTTCTTACATCCATTCAGTGTTTTATCATCCTAATTTTGTGTTAAATTGAGGTGAGCATGGATTACAAAGAGCTAAACCTCAAAATACCTCTGCAAATCAAGGAAAGGGAACACCCAGTGTCAGACCCATACTTGGGAAGGTAGATGAAAATTGCTTTTAAGCCACTCCTGGGTCATATTAGTGACGCAATCAGAGGCATCATTGGTGATGGTATCCTGCTTCTGGATGCTCCAAGACAGCTCTTTCATACCCAGGTTGTCTCTATTTTTCTGGCCAACTGGTATGACATGATGGCAGACTACGGAGTTTTCTTCTGAATGGCTACCAAGCTGTTGAAACTAGAATTTGCAACCGAAGGTGAACTCCACATGGCGATAAAAGGATATCAGTTGCGGTCCTCCAAGGCATGGGTTGGGGCTCTCTTCCCTCCGGTCAACTTAGATAATAAAAAAGAGATAGCTTGCCTTTATGACATCCTAAAGTTAGCCTTGGAGGGACAGGATCTCCAGTGCCTAAGGAAAGAAATCATCAAGTTCATTGATATTCTACCCAGTGGGATGGTTGAGAACGCTTTTTTATTGTTTGAGAAAATCTCTATTGTGCTAGCATTCGTAGAAAATGAAGATAGAGCGCCATCTCCGCCTGCATCAACAACTCCAATATTATCAGCTAATTCAGTTACTGGTAGGGCATCAGCTAAAGGAAAGAACAAAGTGGGCGATAAGTGATTTCTGACCTTCCAGTGAGGTTTCGGTGGGGTCTTTTCCTTTTTAGGCTGGTCTTATCTTTTTTTCTTTCTGGATATTCAATGCAGTAGTCTCAGATGTGTCTTATGTTCGGTATCAAACAGTTGTAATCTTCATGGTCTATTTTTACATATTGGCTTATATGTTTTGAGTAATAGTATTTTATGGTTAGGGAAGTCTATAGCTGCCTAATTAGGCTCTCTGTTCCTATTGTAAAGTTTTTTGTAAGGGCAAGGATAGAGGGTTTTCTTTCCTGCTTCTTTCCCTCTTGAGCCTTTGAAGCAGTGTAAATCTTATATAAATATAATGTTTTAATGGCATAGTCATTTTTGCCCAGAAAAAAAAAATCTATGTATTCTATTGTTATGGTACCCTTAGTTGTTTCTAACAACATTAAATTAGTAAGAGACCATAGGCTAGGACATTGACATGTAAACAAAATAAGTTTCTCCAAACACAGTTAAAATTTTATCCTAGCAATAATAAGTATTAATCACTTAGTTAATAGACATGTTGCGTCCAAGATCTGTTAGGCAAGAAATAGTTGATTAGATGCTATTATAATCTGGATAAATATAATCCAAATGTTGCGAATTGTAATATTACAAATACTTTTCAAGTATGCATCTTCCTATGATGAATTAATAACTTTACTATTTTCACCTATCTTGAGTATGACTATGGTATTAATTATACTTAAATGAGGGTTATAACTTACCATGTAATTTATTTTGAAAATTTGATGATTGTTACTTATCTTTTATATTGGGTGTTTCATCAATACAGGTGACAATAAAATATGGTTTAAATATTTTATATCCTTGAATACTATTGTAGCCTTTGATTTTTAGAAGGGCGTAAACGTGTTTAAAAGAACTAGTTGACTCCCTATGTATTTACCATGTTCATATCTACAATTATAAATACCATTTAATTATATATTTTATAAATGAGCTAACTCATCTAGTCGAGGAACGAAGTTAATATAGAAATAATGGGTTACACAATAAGGAAAATGAGACTAGAGTGTTAAGAATATTATTACCACTAATGTTAGGGAGCCTATATCTTATATGAAGACACAAGCATAACATTTTCCAATTGCCTTAAGTGTGACACAAACGCTGGCCATGATTTATGTAAGTTTCTACACTTGGTGATAGGTCTTCGGATCTCTTGCAAATAAAAATAATGTTTCAGATATGATATCAAAAATTATGTAGATATTTTTATATGGTGTACTATGTTGGGAAATTCATAATATGTTTAAGAACAAGCAAAGAAATGGTGAGTCTTATGTTATTGACGTAGGAGTCCCTAAGAGCACATGATGAAGTCTTACTTGAACAAACTATTTTTGAGTGTAGTGTCCTACAGGAGTAATTTTTTAAAAAATTTGAACTCTGTATGGGATGATTAATTTTAGATGAATGTGAACTACCTTAGGCCATATGTAAAGAAGTTTGCAACAATATTCGAAATGAAAATAGTTTGAATGACTAAATAACTAAGATGTGCCAAACCCGATGAATAGCAATTGATATTTACATTCTGATGATATTTTTAGCAAACAAAGCATGCACAAAACATTTTATAAAATGTGAAAGTAAATTAGATTGTCATGTTAGTTTTATAGATTGACATCAGTATGTATTTGAGGTTTTTTTTGGTTTTTTTATAATGTTGATCTATTGACCAATTTGTGTTTTGAATACTTTTCTAAGCAGATTAATGGAAACTCAATAAAATTTTTGTTTCAAATTAATTTAAGAAATTTGTGATTACTATACATTTATTGTTACTAGTTAGTTTATTTTAATTGCAATTTCAAAAAATACATGATTGATAGAATAATTACCAATAAGATAAGATAGATTTAAATTATTGCAACTTGTTTCTAGATTTGGTCTGAAACGTGGATGCAACAATACTTACACAATTGAATCGAGAAACAACTTGCAATGATCTCATGGATTGTAGAAATCTACTTGCTCTTAGATTTAAATTCCTAATTATGAT
>MU227585.1:32966-52048 GCA_018584345.1 Thuja plicata | reverse complement strand
AAATCAACTGACACAAATGTTGTTTCATCAACTGACACAAACGCTGTTTCCTCAAACCAGAAGACTGTTTTGCCAAGGTTCAGTGTAAATAATGTGCTATCAAATATGGAGCAGCTAGGAGGTTCAAGGTTCAGTGTAAATAATGTGCTATCAAATATGGAGCAGCTAGGAGGTTCAAAGGTGGACTGTGGCAGCATTCCATGTCCTTCATCACCTGGCACGAACACCGTTTCCTCAAATCAGAAGACTGTATTCCCGCAGTTAGGCAGCTTAAAGGCCGACTGTGGCAGTATTCCATGTCCATCATCAACCGGCATGAACACCGTTTCCTCAAACCAGAAGACTGTATTCCCACAGTTAGGCAGCTTAAAGGCTGACTGTGGCAGCATTCCATGTCTGTCATCAACTGGCACAAACATTGTTTCCTCAAACCAGAAGACTGTATTGCTATCAAATATCGAGCAGCTAGGAGGTTCAAAGGCAGACTGTGGCAGCATTCCATGTCCATCATTAACCGGAAGATTGTATTCTCACAGTTAGGCGGCTTGAAGGCAGACTGTGGCAGCATTCCATGTCCTTCATCAATTGGCACAAACACCATTTCCTCAAATTAGAAGACTATATTCCCAAGTGTAAATAATGTGCTAACAAATATACAGCAGTTAGGAGGTTCAAAGGTCGACTGTGGCAGTAGTCCACGTCCATTGTCAACTGAAACAAACACTGTTGCAGCTCTGTAATGGTGTTGAAGATGGTGCTTCCGAGATTCTGGGTAGGGACATCTACTAAAACTCGTAGGGACAGCTTCCTCTTCTACAACTCCCTCCTGTTGTCATGCCACGCAAATAAAATTTGTTGTTTTGATTTGATTCATTCACTAGATTAGAATACATGTGTAATTCTTTCATTTTTGAAAATAAGAGAAATGTTCATTTTTCAAAATAATTGAAGTAATCTCTCTCAAGTTTGATCAATCTATGTTTTGAATCCTTTTTAAAAATTGTGCGCAAAATTTAAGATTATAGTGTCATTACTTAAGAGTGATCCAGGCTAAAATCTTCTAGTTTCATTAGTTCGTTAGAGTATGATCCAGACTTGATTTATGAAACTTAAAAACCTAAGAGCATTTTCTAATGGGGTACAAAGGAATTTTAGCAGAAGGCGTTGTTAACTGTTTGATATTGCAGTTTATGGCGGAACAATGCTTGTTAGGGTTTTTGTTGGAATTTCAGAATAAAATCTGATTGCCTTGAGCCTCTTTCTTTGACTTCTAAAATATCTCTCCTATGTTTAATGCTGATAAGTGTAAATCAGATATTTTGTGAAAACTTTATTTAGAGGATAACTCTAAATCAGATTTGATGTGGACTTTGGCTGATAAGTTCAAATCTGATTTGATTTGTTTTTTGGAACAACAAATTGTTTATAAATACTATGTATTGCAAACTACTTCTCACTCCTAGTAGCTAATATGGAGTGATTCTATACTCTTTACATGGTATCAGAGGTGATTGGCCCTCAATCCTTGTGAGTTTGGGCATTTGTTTTTTCTAGGTATTTGAATTTCTTGCATAGGAAACATGGCTGGAGATGTAGGAGAGAGCTGGCAGAAGCCACCGTCCTTCAATGGAGAAAATTATGATGTTTGGGCAAAGAAGCTGAAGACCATAATGGTTGGAAATAATTTGTGGAAGCTTGTGGTCAATGACTTCGTAGTTTATTTGGATCAAGCATGATCGTGTTTTGTCGGCTCAAGACAATGGGGGAGTGTTGGATTTTCAGAATAAAATCTGATTGCCTTGAGCCTCTTTCTTTGACTTATAAAATATCTCTCCTTTGTTTAATGCTGATAAGTGTAAATCAGATATTTTGTGAAGACTATATTTAGAAGATAACTCTAAATCAGATTTGATGTGGACTTTGGCTGATAAGTTCAAATCTGATTTAATTTGTTTTTTGGAACAACAAATTGTTTATAAATACTATCTATTGCAAACTACTTCTCACTCCTAGTTGAGTCCACCTCAATAGAGCTGTAAGAAGTTTATGGAGCAGAAAATAGTTTGTTTTCTGTAAGTGCTCTGTTTCATCAAACACTTGTTTATTGCAACAGCAGTTGTAATTTGATTATCTTGTCAAGCAGTGATTGCTTCAAGATAGTTTGTATGCAGTCCCAGTAGCTGTAAGTTTATTTTGGTTGTAGAAGGAATTCTCAAATTAATAGAAGCAAGAAGAAAGCTTGCACATCTCCAATTCTGTTCATGTTTATGCTCTGCCCTGTTTTGGGGATTTTAATTAATTGCTGAATACAGAGCATTCTGTGTGTGAGTAATTTCCAGAATATAGAGTGATTCTATATTCTTTACAGTTTTAGGGTCATTCATATAAGTATTGTCTTAGCGTGAATGCAATTGTCTAGTCGAGTATGCATTTTATGGGATTAAATGACACCTCATTTTTCCCATGGAATAGTTTAATTTCAGACACACCCTAATTCATTTCTGTAACTTCTTATGTCTAACTAGTTTCATTCACCAAGTATTTTAGTAATCACATATTAATATTTTGCATCTATTTCAATTACTCCTCATAATTTAGATCAATTTTATTGATTGAAATTGTGTAATGTCTTACTCATTTCATTTGACTTGTTTATAGAGAAGATTGGTAGCAAGATTGTTGTCTAGATGCGAAGCAATGCACAAAAGTTCTTCTGTAAGTCCATATTTTATATCTTTAAGCTTTAATCTAGATATTTATGTTTATCTCACAATTAGTCCACGTAACCTCCTCGTAATGTATACAAAGGGAGACAAGCCTAGATTTGATACAATTACAAAAGTATAAACACATATACGCCTCTATCTCCATTGAAACAAAATATTTAGTTAATTTATCATAAAATATTTTACAATTGTATCATTCAGTACTTATGATTTAGTCAATTCTTTTTACAAATTAGTTTATGATTTAGTTTATTTTTATGTTTGCAATTCTTTTTACAAACTAGTTTACGTTTGAAATTCAATAAAGATTAAGATTGGAGTTAAGAATTGAGTTATCATTTTAAGTATATTGATCTTTTTTTCCTATCTCAGGTTAAAAAAATATTGAATTGATTTATCTGAAAATATTTTACTATGGTGTCATTTATTACTTATAAATTAGTCTATTTTTTATGTTTGTGATTCTTTTTCACAATTCATTTTACCAGGTGGTTTAGGTTTGGAATTCAATTAAAATTAGGGTTGGAATTAATAATAGAGTTATCATTGAAGTATATTGGGCTCTTCTTACTATCACATTCAAGCAAAATATTTCATTGGTTTATGTGAAATTATTTTACTATTGTTTCATTCATTACCTATAATTATATTTGTTATTTTTTTACAATTCCTTTTACAAAATGGTTTAGGTTTGAAATTCAATTAGGATTAGGGTTGGAGTTAAAAATGGAATTATCATTTAAGTATATTGGCCTCTTCTTACTATCTCAGTTCAAACCAAATATTTCACTGATTTATGTGAAAAGATTTTACTATTGTTTCATTCATTACCTATAACTTAGTCTTCTTTTTTTTTTAATTCTTTTTACAAAGTGGTTTAGGTTTGAAATTCAATTAGAATTAAGGTTCGAGTTAAGAATGAAGTTATCATTCAAATTGGTTCGGGTTAGAGTAGGGTCAAATAGGATTATGTTTTGGGGTAGGTAATGTCAAGATTTTTATTCACGTTAAAATAAAATTACTAAAACAATTTCGACATCTCAAAAAGATATCTCTCGGCCTCTTCTACATAGATTTCTTAAAATATAAGTATGCTAGTTTAAATTTATTTGTGCTTAGTCAAATCATTAATGTTAATAGAAATCAAGGAAAGAGAACTCAATTTCAAATTTGAAAGTTTGAAGTTCATATTTGCATGCATAGAGATTATTTAGTTCAGCTATCTACTTTTAGATCCTAACAAGCACAATGGAGAGATCCAAACATATCAAAGATCAAATCTAGACACAAGTGATGATGGAATCAATATTGGATGATGTCAGTGTCAACTTTCATACAAAATTATTCATTTTAAGCACACTAATTGGTAGATTTAAAGAAAACATCATTATCATAAATCTAAAACATAAAAAAAAATAAAAAATAGAACACATATGCAATTTACAAAATTATAAGTTTTAGCATTAATTATGACAAACAATATAATTTTTTGGTCAGAAAATATTATTTCTATTGTTTCTTCTCAACTAAAACATATCGACAACAAATTTATTTTTAATATCCATACAATCTATTGGAGCCCTCATAATTGCATTTTCCTTCATAGGATTTTGTTGTGTGTACTTCATTCCTTGATGTGCACGCTACCTAGGAAAACCCTATAAATCTGTTTTCAATGTATTTTCTTTGGACTTTGATTGTTTTTCGTGAGAAACATTGGCCCCTTACTTTTTGGCTGGCAAATTTTAAGCTTCATTCTAAGGTTTGCAATGTATTTTCTAACATATATGTGAATATGAGTCGCTAAGTGGTTTAGGTTATAGGCTTTTTTTAGTTAGTGTCCAGCCTTAAAATAGTCCTCCAACGTCAACTATACAAGTGTTGATTGATCAATGTGCTAAAACATGACCTGAGGTGAAATAGTTAGAGCATAAGCAAAAGGAGGAAAAAAATACCATGAATGCCATGTTATGAGTCCATGGAAATAAAATAAAGAATTTGCTGGGACGATGTGAAGATATACAAACTACTATAATTATATTTACTGAGCTTGTCAACTAATTTTAGTGGGAGAGAGTCTGATTATTGGAGCTCAAATTTAAAAGTTTATAGAATGTGAGTGCAGATTAGATTGTGATGATAGTTCTATATATTGATACCACTATATATTTGCAATTTATTTTGGTCTGTCTACAATGTTAATATATTGAGAATATCACTCTTTAAGTATGATCAATTTGTGCTTTGAATCCTTTCTGAAAAATGTGTGTTGAATTTAACAATGATTATTAAGAAATAGAATTTCATAATGAAGTTTTTTTTGGGCTGATCATACCAAGAGAAATAAAATCCATGCACCCGTTGCTTCTACATTACTGCATAACTAAGTCTGCCTAACTGGATAAAGTGTGATCTCCTCCTTCCACGGGTTTGCAATAGTTTACTCCTATGGGTATCTTTATCAAAAGCAATTACATCAATCATGTAACTTTGAATGTCCATGTCTTCTATCTTAAAAAACATCCAAAATTGGATTCCCATTAAAATGAATTGGAGGATTGGGTTTTTGAATTCTCTTATTGAGTTAATGGTGTGACAAATTTTATTGTCGAAACACAACTAAGGGCCAGATGATTCAAAGTTTTTCTTCGTTCATAAAGCATATATATTTGTTAGAAACTTTATTTCGTTACTTAAAGTATGATAGGCTCTGAGTGTTTAGTTCGTGTCTTGCATGAGGGGCAAAGTTTAACTGGTGATTAAAATTGTTTTGGCTTACCAATCATGAATCAGTGTTCCTTTTTCTATACTAATCTTTATATTATAATTGAGGATTGCAATTTTCATTTTTCTGGGTCGTTGACCAACTATTCTTGAATTATGTTTCTCCCTAGTCTCAGGTGATGCAAGCTATATCATGAGTATTTTTTCATTTGACCCTATACACCAATTAGATCACTAAAGAGATCAACTAGAAAATTATAGTTGCATGAGATGCATTTACCCTAAACTACTATGTATAATAAGCTTCGTGTTTATTAGAACTACTTGTGTATCTATCAGATCATAAGGGTCAACTTTTACTAAAGGTAAATTTTTACTAAGATTTCAAAGCAACATACAAAACCAGGCAAATGATCTATATACAAATAATGTAGAATTGGATATAGCTTATCCTTATGATGCTAACGAAACATTTTGAAGAAACGTACAAAACTATACAAATGATGTGTACACAAATGATGTAGATTTGAATTCTTTGTCCCTTAAAAATTATATATAGTGCTATTTTGATTTTTCTAATTTGATCATTAGAATTACTTGACCATAAAATATCTTTGAATACTACAAAAAGATAGAAGTAAGTTGGATAAAGATTTATCAACCAACTCAACTAATTTTAGTCGGAAAGTGTGTAATTATTGGAACTCAAATTTAAAATTTTATAGAATGTCATGTTAGTTTTATAGATTGATATTACTATGCATTTTTCAATTTATTTTGTTCTATTTATAATGTTGATATATTGAGGTAATCACTCTTAAGTATGATTGATTTGTGTTTTGAATACTTTCTCAAAATTGTGTGTCGTTAATGGGCCCTTGGTCTAATGGTGAAGTTGAATGGATCCAAATGATTCCACCAGGAATCAAGTCTTCCTGAGTGCAAAGGCTCTAACATCATAATGGATGAGGACGGGATCATGCCCACAAAAATTCTCCATGGGCCTCTGTTGGGAAGCTTTGCTCGTAGGTCTGAACCTCCATAAAAAAAAATTATATGCTAAATTTAAGAATGATCATCGGAAAATAGAATTTCATACTGTAGTTTTTCTGTTGATTATAGAAAAAGAAATGCAAAATTTCACAAATCCATGAACCCATTGCCCATAATATTTTCGTCTCCAATGCGGCATGGGACTTTGAATGCAACGCTATTAAAGAAAATCATTTTGAGGTGTGGTTGTATGTTATGGCTAACCCTATAAATCGGTCACAATAATGCATTAAACCCCATCTTACTCTTCATCCACAACCTCATTACTAACATTTTTCTCTACAATTGGTTTAGTAAATAATATGCTCCAACAATGAGAATTATGGTACAAATGAGTAAAAACACAGTGCTTGTTGTGCCCGTTTTTATGTTTATGGTCCATGTTTCTGCTCGATATAACCTCCCAAGTCCTTCATCAACCAACACAAACACTATTTTTTCAAACAAGCAGACTGTGCTCCCCAGATTTAGTGTAAATAATGTGCTCACGAAGATGGAGCAACGAGGATGTCCAAAGGCATACTGTGGAAACTTTCCATGTCATCCATTAACAGGCAAAAATATTTTTTCTTCAGGCTAGAAGATTATGTTTTCGTAGTTAGGTGGTTTAAAGGCTAACTATGGTATCATTCCACGTTCTTCATCAATCAACATGAACATTGTTTCCTCAAACCAGAAAATTGTATTATCGTAGTTAGGCAGCTTAAAGGCCGACTGTGGTAGCATTCTACGTCCATCATCAACCGACATGAACACCCTTTCCTGAAACCAGAAGATAGTATTCCTGTAGTTAGACGGCTTAAAGGATGACTATGGTAGTATTCCATGGCGTTCATCAACCGACACAATAATGCACTAAATCCTATCTCACTCTTTATCCACAACCTAATTAACAACAAGTATGGTCCATTTTCATGTCTCCTCTTGATATCAAACAACAATTATGTGCAATCAATTATGGAGCAGTTAGGCGGATCAAAGGACAACTATGGTAGCATTTCATGTCCTTCATCAATTGGCACAAAAAATGATCCTTCAAACCAGAAGACTGTATTCCCTAGATTTAGTGTAAATAATATGCTCACAAAATATTGTTCAAAGGCAGATTGTGGCAGCATTCCACGTCCTCCATCAACAAGGACAAATGTTGTTTCTTAAAAGGCAGATTGTTGTAGCATTACATGTTCTTCATCAACCAGCATGGACATTGTTTCCTCAAACCAGAAGACTGCATTCCCACATTTATGTGGTTTAAAGGCCGATTATGGTAGCATTCCATGTTCCTCATCAACCAGCATGAACACTGTTTCCTCAAACCAGAAGACTGTATTCCCGCAGTTATGCATCTTAAAAGCCAATTGTGGCTGCATTCTATGTCCATCGTCAATCAACATGAAAACAGTTTCCTCAAACCAGAAGACTATATTCGCAAGTATAAATAATGTGCTAAAAAATATCGAGCAACTAGGAAATTCTAAGGTCAATTGTGGTAGTACTCAACGTCCTTTGTCAACTGAAACAAAGAGTGTGGCTTATGTGCAGCTCTCTCATGGTGTCGAAGATGGTGCTTCTGAGATTCTGCGTAGGGACATCTACTGAAACTCAAAAGGACAACTTCCTCTTCTACAACTCCCTCCTGTTGTCATGCCACACAAATAAAAAATGTTTTGATTTGATTCATTCACTAGATTAGAATACATGTGTAATTATTTCATTTTTCAAACTAAGAGAAGTGTTGATTGATCAACACGCTTAAACACCACTAGAGGAATAGTCAGATCAGGTGTAAATGGATGAATCGAAAGACATCATAAACTTAATGTTATGATATATTTATAATATTAGGAGCTCATTATAATAAAATAAATCATTAAAAATAATATCTACAGTGAAAAGAAATTTGTCATTTCTTATAACTATTGTTTGGCTTTTCAAAAACTACCAATACTTATATACAAATGTCTGAATCTAAATCATTCTATCGAATGTGTAAATCAAAATGTATGATAATTTATGGCTAATCTTGTAGCATTTTCAAGAAATGCTAGCTTATGGAGGTTTGATATATTTAAAGATAGTTTAATAAAATAATTTTAGAAGTCATTATTCAACTATATTTATACCTGTTAATTCTAGATATCAAAAATGAATAAAAGAGCGATGGCAGAGCAGTGACAGGTGGTGCAATTGGAAGGATTCAAACCGGTGCAACCAGGGTCAACATAGTCAGGGCCATAATCAGTCAGGATTTCCCTACCTTAATTTAGGAGAAGAATATGTCGTATGCAAGGATGTGGAAAAAAATTTCAAACATCGGCCCACAGGCCAGATGGTTTTAGATTTGCGTGGGAGTAGATATGTTGGTGGGTTTCAGTCACAGAATTTTGCAAAGAAATTTCTCGCATATTCTGGTCACAAGGATCCCATGCAGATCTTTCGGGGCAAGGCAGTGGTACAACTGGCAAAACCCATGTTCGTGAGCCCATGATTCCTCGTTAAACAGAAAGACCCTAAGGCCATTAATGACAAATCAAATCTTCCATTGAATGTTTTGGATCCTCTGTAGAAAGGACCTCTCTCGGCAAAAGACACAACCCAACGTGTTCTTCTTAAGAAGAAAGGATTAAATGGGATTGCTCTTAAAAAAGACCCTAAAGAGGTGTTCCAGGGCATTTTGTCTTTCAAAGTTGGAGAATCCTCACACAAAATAAAAAAGGAACCTATGTGTCCTCCCCATGAAATGTAGGTAAAGGGAATCCAACGTCAAAATTTTCAAAAAAATTCTGGGCGGGAAAATGGAAAACCAAATATGGCTCACAGGAGGCAGGGTTTTCGAAAGCCAAATCTTCTGAAGGACAAACAACCTATCTTTGACATCTGTCTAGGAACCCCCTGGGTTCTCCAAAGGTAGTCTCTTCGCATACTAGCCCAATGAATCTTGCACAAGGATCAGCCTCGCTTGTGCCTCCTCTCGGCACTTCTAGAGCCCCCTTCAATCCAAATGTGGGTACGCCTACCAAGGTATGGATGAAAAACCAGGTCCAAACACAAATTGATCAGCCTAACATAGGGAAACCTCTTGCGTTTGTTGTTCTCCTTGAACATATCCTCCAACACAAGATTGGGGTTCTTCGCTAGTCAGCTTTGATTGGTAAGTGTGCTAACTCTCTTCCTCCTTTTCCTGTCATTAAAGCTTGGGCATCTGAAACTTGGGTAGGCCTGCAAGATCTTTTTATGTTGGATATGTGATCAAATTTTTTTATTGCTATTTTCAAATCCAAAGCACTGAGAGACTCTGTTCACAAGGAGAAAAGGTGGTTCTGTCAGGCTTCTGGCCGTATCACATTTCTTTGGACTCCAGATTTTGGTCCTCATCCTAAGACTTGCCTCTTTTTACCCCACTGGATCTCATTTCCCTCACTCCCTCTAGAATATAGGGATCTAAATATAATTGAGGTACCAGCTAACAACCTGGGGATTTTTATCAGGTATGACCTCCTACCTTTTGAATTCACTCGTATGGAGGTCAGGGTATGTATCCTTGCTGACCAATCAAAGGATTTCCCCTTGGAAGTCCAAATTAAATCCAATTAGGGTTCTTGGGCACAAAAGTTAGTGACTAAGGAGGAGAAGATTATTCATGAGCGCCAAGACAAATTGGGTCATCTGAATACCCATTGTCAGGCCTCTAGGGTAGCTGAGGTTGTAGTATGTAAGGATCACACCTCAAATCTTGCCTTATGCTCTTTACCAGGGAAAGATGGGGATAAATCTCAGGATTGTGCTTAGGGAATGCAAGAGCAATCCCTTCCTAGTAAGATTTCACCCATGTACTATGGAGGGATAATTGACAGTTTCTTTACTCTTCTCCATCACTTTTTATGGATGTATTATGCCTCTCATGTTTCAGTCCCGAGTCTCCAGATCATGGGATCTAGGCCAAGTAGACAACCTTCTTCTTCTTCCCATAAAACTCCAAATCTAGGACAACAGTCTTGGGCTAGAAATGTGAAGCATGGAAATTCTCATGAGCAAACTAAGAGAACAAAACACACCTCAGGCATCAGATATCAATTTGTAGAGGTAGTTGAGAGAAGCCTTATTCTGGTAGATTTGGGGGATCTACCATAAATTCCCTCCTTAGTTTCCTAAATGGAAGGTAGACCTAGCATGGCCTCGGTTACTCAAGAATCTAGTCCCCAAACCAGGGATCGAAACCTTCCCCATCCAGAGTCTATACATGTCTCTTCCCATAGAGAGGATACGGAGGCTCACCCACTTCTTCCAATTAGGTCAGAGGAATTTCAGTGGATTAGTTATACCAAGGACTCAAATTTGGCCAATCTAGATAGGGATCTTATGATGGAATCATTAATATTCAAGGTTGCAGAAAGTAAAATTGATAATCTCCATAGTGGATCAGATTCACAATCATATTTGAACTTGGAAGATCAAGTCCAACCTATACTATAGGGAAGAAATGCACTAGAGGATGTTGTAACTAAGAATGTAGTCACATGCTCAATTTTCCAAACAGAGTTAGATATTACCAAGTCTGCGAAGATTAGCTCTCATAAGAGACTAAGGGGTAGGCTGTCAAAAGTCTCCAATCTCAAGGAGGAGATAGCTATGGGAACACAGCTAACCATAAATTTCTATAGGATCCCTAGAAAATGCAAGGAAGAGGCTTTAACATTGATCTTGAAACAAATAATCCAAAGTAGGAGGGCGACCATCTCTCTGAAAGGATTATGAGGATGTTGTCATGGAATGTTAGAGGATTGAATGTCTCTAACAAAGCTCATCTGATAAAAAATCAGAACCTTGTGGGAGGACCAGACCTGATGTTATTTCAAGAGACCAAGTTATCAAAAGAAATAGGAAACAAACTTTTCCCAACGTGGCATAATTGGGGTTATCTTATTTCGGCCTCGATAGGTGCTTCTAGAGGGCTGGCTATTCTTTAGAACAGACACAAATGTCAAGTTTCCCTAATCTCAAAGAATACAAATTGGATGGTAGTGGAAGTAACAATCTTCTCTCTCTCTTTTATCCTAATTAATGTTTATGGTCCAATCTCTCCGTTAGGCAAGCAGAGACTCTACAACTCTCTATCTCAGCTTTTGACAGGTATGCAAGGTAACAAAATTATTATAGAATGGGATTTTAATGCTACTCTAGGGCTGCAAGATAAGATGGGTGCTGGAACTCCATCCCTAAAATTTACAGATGATTTTCAAAACTTCATCGATGGTAACCAGCTACTAGACTATGTCCCTTATAATGGAAATATTTCTTGGTCCAACAAGGGGAGAGGCAATACTTTTTTTTAGAAAGGCTTGATAAGTTTTTGGTGAACTCTCTCTGGTTGGTTGAGCATGGGATTTTTCAGTCCTCAATTCTTTCCTTAACAAGATCAGATCATTTTTCCGTGTCTGCGAAAATTCAAGCAACTCCTTCGAATAGTAGACCACAACCATATTTTAAGATTAAGAAAATGTGGTTTAGGGACACCAATTTCTTATCATTACTGCAAACCTGGTCCCAAGCACCATGTACAGCTGGAATAGAAATGTTCAAATTGTCTAAGAAGATGGATTTTCTGAAAATTAATATGAAACAATGGAACAAAAATTCCTTTGGCAATATTTTCAAGCATAAGGAAGAAATCCAACATAAATTAGAAGACATTTAGGAATCCATTCTTAGTAAAGGCATAACAACGGAAATATATGAAGAGCGGAAACTTAACAATCAAAAATTGGATGAACTGCTTCTCAGAGAGGAAATATTCTAGTGGCAAAGTTTGAGGGAGCTATGGTTAAGAGAAGGAGACAGAAACACGTCATTTTTCCATGTCTGCCAAAGTTAAAAGACACAAAAGCTCAATTTTCCAAATTAAGGATGGTAATGGCATGATTCTTAATAATCAAAGGGATATCCAAGTGGAAGCCTCCAGATTATTTTCACATCTCCTCTTAGCGGATCCAGATGCAACCCCCATTCATCCCCCTCCCATTATATATTGCATTCCATTGTTAGTCTTAGATCTGGATAACAAGGCCTTGTTGGTACCCTTCACTCTGGAAGAAGTCTGATATATGGGTTTTTCTATGAATGCAGACAAGGCTCCGGGTCTTGACGGGTTGATACCTTTCTTCTTCCAAAAATGTTGGGATTTCATGGGCGTGGACATCCTTAAGGCAGCGAACGAGTCTAGGAAAAATTCCTGCATGCTTAAGCAGTTCAATAACACAATCATCACACTCATCCCAAATTGTGAGCACCCCTCCGTTTTCACTGATTTAAGGCCAATATCACTTTGCAACACCATTTATAAGATAATTTCAAAATTAATGGCCACTCAATTGGGGAAATTGATTCCAAAAATTATATTAGAATAGAAAGCATGCTTTGTCCCCGGTAAAGACACAGTTGAAGGTGCTATAATTGCACATGAATTCCTCTAATCCATTAAAGAAGAAGGCCTTCCAGTAATGGTCCTAAAACTTGATATGACTAAGGCATATGACAGGGTTAATTGGCAATTTCTAAGTTCAGTGATGGAAAAAATGGGCTTTGACAAAAAATGGATTAAATGGATAATGTCATGCATTACGGGAGCCAAATTGTCAGTCATGGTTAATGGCACACCATGTGGATATTTATCATCATCAAAAGGACTTAGACAGGGGGACTCCCTATCTCCTTTCCTCTTCATTATCCTTGCGGAAGGACTCAGCAGACTCCTTTCCATGAAAAAGTCCTTGGGCATGTGGGAAGGTATCAGTATCATACAGACCCAACTAAAAATTTCCCACACTCTCTTTGTAGATGACTCCTTACTATTTGGTAAAGGATGTGTCAAGGAAGCAACTGTTATCAAGGAAACTTTGGCAGAATACTGTGAGGCCTCAGGGAAAAAATTTAATGAGGGAAAGTCTAAGATATTTTTATTCAATAAAAACCCCAAAGAAAGTAGAGTAATCCAGAGGATATTGGGATTCTCAATGGCTCAAAGACCAAGAAAGTATCTTGGTATCCCTCTCTTCTAAGGCAAGGCCAAAGAAACATTCTGAGATGGAGTGTTGTCAAACATTAGAGATAAAATTTCATCTTGGAAAGCTAGGTGGTTGTCTCTGGCAGGAAGAATCCTGATAGCAAATTGTGTATTAAGCTCTATACCTAACTATATAATGTCAGTCATTTTTGCGCCCCCTGGGGTGATGAAAAAAATATCCAAATATTTGAAGGATTTCATATGGAAAGGGAACATGGATGATAAATCAAAAGTCCCTTTGGTTTCATGGAATAACTGTTGTAAACCTAAAGTAAGCGGGGGTTTAGGTTTCCATAGAATCCAGGAGAGGAATCTCATCCTAGGGGCTAAAATGGCATGGAAAATATATGATTTCCCATACAACCTCTAGGCAAAGGTTATCAGGATAAAATACCTTGATTCAGAGAACCCAAAAATAATTTTTTCAATGATTAACCTACAAAATGGCTCAGTCATGTGGAATTGTATAGTAAAAAGAAGAGAGGTCATTCTCCCTAACCTCTCATGGCAGATTAACTTGGGTACAAAGGCACTTTTTCTAGTTAGACTCATGGAATGGTCTTCCTCAATTGTCCACTTTGCCAAATCTTCAAAGGGCCAAAAACATACTGCAACAGTGCTGGCGAGACAGAGTGAGAGATTACTTTACTTGGATTGATGAGACTATGAAATGGAAAGACCTCTCCAAAATAAAGATTCCTCAAGTAGAGAAAGAGGAGTTGGAAGGCATACTAAAATCTAGGTTCATCTCGATTAACGGTGACAGGGACAAATTGATCTGGATGAAGAACAAATCAGGAAAATATACAGTCAAAGAGGGCTATCAATCTCTAGTCATGATTCCATCCATCCCCAATTCCATACTTAATTTTTCCTATCATAGTTCTATCCTACGGAAAATGGGGGTTTTCTTTTGGTTAGAAATTCAAGATAAGATCCTATTCAGCACACGGTTAAAAAAGCTTGGGATCACAGACATGCTAAAATCTAAAGAGGAGTTGGAAGGCATACTAAAATCTAGGTTCATCTCAATTAAGGGTGATAGGGACAGATTGATTTGGACGAAGAACAAATCAGGAAAATATACAGTCAAAGAGGGCTATCAATCTCTAGTCATGACTCCATCCATCCCCAATTCCATACTTAATTTTTCCTGGCATAGTTCTATCCTACGAAAAATGGGTGTTTTCTTTTGGTTAGAAATTCAAGATAAGATCCTATCCAGCACACGGTTAAAACACCTTGGGATCATGGACACATTCCCATGCCCTTTATGTGGGTTGGTTTTTGAGGACACAAATCACCTTCTAGCAATTTGTGATTTTGCACAAATAATATGGAAATGGGCCCTTACCAAAATAGGATGGCACACACCTCTGCACATATCACTCCAATTGATACTACAATAATGGCCTTTCTTGCATTAGGAATCTTTCTACTTAATCATATGGCGAGTTACCCTTGCTCTAGTGGTTTGGTGCTTGTGGTGGGAGAGAAACAAAAGAATTTTTAGGAAACAATTCTCTTTGGAAAATCTAGTATGCAAAATGGTGGAAAAATATGTCACGGAAATGGTAAATGCTCATGTGTCAAAGGTGAAAGCCCTCTCTTCCACTTTCACATCATTTGACAATGCAATTTTAGCCAGTTGGCCCCAGATTGCTATACCATTCACAGGTGTTTTGATCGGCAAAATGCCCAAACATCAAATTAGAAAATACGTCAAATGGATTCCCCCAGATTCTAATCACATTACATTGAACTTTGACGTGGCAAGCAAAGGAAACCCTGGAAAAAGTGGTGCAGGTTTTGTCCTGAGGAACTCAAAAAAATCTCTCATGTTAGCATCACATTGTAAACTCCCTGAAGGAACCAACAACATGGCTCAAGCTTACGCATTACTCTGTCAGATTTGAATGGCCATTCATCTGGGAGTAAGGGACTTGCACAATTAAGGTGACTCTCTATTAATAATATCATATTTGTCAAACAAATATACAATTAGCTGGGAGATAAAATATTTACTGTAGGAAATTATTAAACACCTCCCGGAGTTCTCCTCGTACACCCTATCACATTGTTATAGGGAGGGGAACAAACTAGCTAACTGGTTAGCAAACCTGGGGGTTGAGGGCGATGAAGTGGATTGGGAACTGGAATATGTGCAGGTCCAGTGGAATCAATTTTCAGAATTCTTAATGGAGGAATACGGTCAGCAACTCGAGCGAGTGACATGATGTGGCTTTTATTTGGGAATAATTTTCACAAGTTGGCCATTACATGGTGTCTGCTATCAGTTTTACTTAATGCAATGCGTGCCAAGTACAATTGGTGGGATTTAAAATTATGACCATATCACAATGGCACATTCTGGATTGTATGAAATGGCCAAGTTGATAAATGATGAAACGAGCCTTTAAGTGTAATGATGAGAGAAGTTGAGGTGTCATTCAGAAAGGCCATTGTAGTGTCAAGAGAGGACAATTTCCTAGGATTAATGTCCAATATAATTAATCATACTAATTACAGCGCAGGGTACCAAGATTTTCCTAGTCTGTAGTGCATGTGGCATTTAGTTCGAGACCCGTCACGATCCTCCTCATCATCATTATGAAGACAACCATCTTGGACTATATATCCCCCAATTTTGTTTTTCTTCTTAAAGCCATTCAGTGTTTTCTCATCCTAATTTTGTGTTAAATTGAGGCGAGCATGGATTACAAAGAGCTAAACCTCAGAATATCTATGTGAATCAAGTAATGGGAACACCCAGTGTCAGGCCCATACATGGGGAGATAGATGAAAATTGCTTTTAAGCCACTCCTGGGTCATGTCATCGAAGCAATCAGAGGCATCATTAGTGATGGTATCCTACTTCTGGATGCTCCAAGGCACCTCTTTCATACCCAGGTTGTCTCTGTGTTTCTATCCAACAGGTATGACATGATGCCAAACTACGGAGTTTTCTTTCGAATGGCTACCAAGCTGCTGAAACTAGAATTTGTATTGGAAGGTGAACTTCACTTGGTGATAAAAGGATATCAGTTGCGGTCCTCCAAGGCATGGGTCGGGGGTCACTTCCCTCTGGTTGACTTAGATAATAAAAAGAGATAGCTTGCCTTTATGACATCCTAAAGCTGGCCCTGTAGGGACGGGATCTACAGTATCTAAGGAAAGAAATCATCAAGTTCATGGACATTCTACATAGTGGGATAGTTGCGAATGGTTTTTTGTTGGTTGAGCAAATCTCTATTGTGCTGGCGTTCGTAGAAAATGAAGATAGACCGCCATCTCCACCTACATCAACAACTCCAGCATTATCGGCTAATTCAGTTACTGGCAGGGCATCAGCTAAAGGAAAGAACAAAGTGGGCGATAATCAATTTCTGGCCTTCCAGTGAGGTTTCGGTGGGGTCTTTTCTTTTCGGGCTGGTCTTATCTTTTTTTCTTTCTGGATATTCGATGCAGTAGTCTCGAATGTGTCTTATGTTCGGTATCAAACGGTTGTAATCTTCATGCTCTGTTTTTACATATCGGCTTATATATTTTGAGTAGTAGTATTTTCTGGTTAGGGAAGTCTATAGCTGCCTAATCAGGCTCTCTATTTTGATTGTAAAGTTTTTTGTAAGGGCAAGGATAGAGGGTTTTCTTTCCTGCTTCTTTCCCTCTTGAGCCTTTGAAACAATGTAAATCTTATATAAATATAATTTTTTAATGGCATAGTCATTTTTGCCCAGAAAAAAGAAAAATCTATGTATTCTATTATTATGGTACCCTCAGTTGTTTCTAGCAACATTAAATTAGTAAGGGACCATAGGCCAAGATATTGACATGTAAACAAAAAGTTTCTCCAAACACAGTTAAAGTTTTATCCTAGCAATGATAAGTATTAATCACTTAATTAATAGACATGTTGCATCCAAGATCTGTTAGGCAAGAAATAGTTGATTAGGTGCTATTATAATCTGGATAAATGTAATCCAAACGTTGAGAATCAAGTAATATTATAAATAATTTTCAAGTATGCATCTTCCTATGATGAATTAATAACTTTACTATTTTCACCTATCTTGAGTATGACTATGGTATTAATTATACTTAAATGAGGGCTATAACTTATCGTGTAATTTATTTTGAAAATTCGATGATTGTTACTTATCTTTTATATTGGGTGTTTGATCAATAAAAGGTGACAATAAAATATGGTTTAAATATTTTATATCCTTGAATACTATTGTAGCCTTTGATTTTTAGAAGGGCGTAAACGTGTTTAAAAGAACTAGTTGACTCCCTATGTATTTACCATGTTCATATCTACAATTATAAGTACCATTTAATTATATATTTTATAAATGAGCTAACTCATCTAGTCGAGGAAGCAAGCTAATATAGAAGTAATGGGTTACACAATAAGGAAAATGAGACTAGAATGTTATGAATATTATTACAACTAATGTTAGGGAACCTATATCTTATATGAAGACACAAGCATAACATTTTCAAATTTCCTTAAGTGTGACACAAATGCTGGCCATGATTTATGCAGGTTTCTACACTTGGTGATAGGTCTTCCGATCTCTTGCAAATAAAAATAATGTTTCAGATATGATATTAAAAATTGTGTAGATATTTTTATATGGTGTAGTATGTTGGGAAAGTCATAATATGTTTAAGAACAAGCAAAGAAATGGCAAGCCTTGTGCTATTTACGTAGGAGTCCCTAAGAGCAAATGATGAAGTCTTACTTGAACAAACTATTTTTTAGTGTAGTGTCCTAAAGGAGTAATTTTTAAAAAAAAGTTGAACTCTGTATGGGATGATTAATTTTAGATGAATGTGAACTACCTTAGGCCATATGTAAAGAAGTTTGCAAAAATATTTGAAATGAAAATAATTTGAATGACTAAATGACTAAGATGTGCCAAACCCGATGAATAGCAATTGATATTTACATTATGATGATATTTTTAGCAAACAAAGCATGCACGAAACATTTTATAGAATGTGAAAGTAAATTAGATTGTCATGGTAGTTTTATAGATTGACATCAGTATGTATTTGTGGTTTTTTTCGGTTTTTTTATAATGTTGATCTATTGACCAATTTGTGTTTTGAATTCTTTTCTCAGCAGATTAATGGAAACTCAATGAAAATTTTGTTTCAAATTAATTTAAGAAGTTTGTGATTACTATACATTTATTGTTACTAGTTAGTTTATTTTAATTGCAATTTCAAACAATACATGATTGATAGAATAATTACCAATAAGATAAGATAGATTTAAATTATTGCAACCTGTTTCTAGATTTGGTCTGAAACATGGATGCAACAATACTTATACAATTGAATCGAGAAACAACTTGCAATGATCTCATGGATTGTAGAAATCTACTTGCTCTTAGATTTAAATTCCTAATTATGATTAATATCTATTTGATCATAGGATAAATAGTTGAATTCTTTAGAATTTTCTAATGTAATTTTCTTAAATTTGATTTATTTGAATAAATTATTAAAAT
>MU227584.1:497649-521912 GCA_018584345.1 Thuja plicata | reverse complement strand
ATATTGGATTGAGAAGAGTGATTTGTAAGGCACTTCACTTGGTTTTTGTATGTTTGGAGTTGGAGGGTTTTCTAGAGATGTGTATTCATTTGACTCTGTTGCCCAATAGATAAGGCACTGGTCCTTTATTTTCTTGTAGTTTTCATCATCAAATCATTAAAATCAAACCATTTTCCCTTTCCTATTCAAGAGCAGAAATGTATACAAGTTGCATTGAATATTGCAATTATGTTTGGTGATTCCTTATAGAAGTGAATCTGATAGGTTAGCCTACCTAAGCCTCTGGGTTCGAAGAGAAGAAGGATTTCATCCTTGTCACATTGGCCATTTTCCTAGTCTTAGCAGATCATGTAGGTGGGATCCTACATAAGATTGGTTGAGTTGAACTCCCATATCTTATAAGTCTGAGAACTATCCACTGATTTTCATGTCTGCATAAAAGGTTTTAGTGAGAAAGTGTTTATGTATGCAGATTTAGTATGTTCTAGGTGCACCCGCCTGAGTGTGTGGATCTCGAAGCAGAAGGAGGATCAAATCCTCATCAATTAGGATTTTCTTGCCCCTCAATTTATATGAATAAGCAGATTCATGTGAGTTGGACTAAGATCCCCAAGTCTAGTTTGCATATTCTCTTTTAGAACTGACAGATACAAGAAAAAGAGCTAACAAAATGGTGACTCTACTGGGGATAAGGTTATTTAAAGATCATATTTAAAAGGTATCCTAGAATCTGGTTGTAGACAAGTATTCATAATTACAAGAGAAAGAGTTTTTCCCATCTGAGTCGCACTAACAAAATGGCAACTCTGCTAGGGAGAAATGGATGTTTGTAAAGTCTATAATGACTAATTTTTCATTATCCATTTTTGGACCGGTTTGTGAATCTTAATCCCATACTTGTTGTGGGTGGCGACTCTGTTTGAATTTGAAGAATCCTGGTTGTTTTGCGCCAGTGTAATTTGTGATTATCAGTTGTTATTTGATGTCTAAGATCAGCAAGTTTAAGGTGTTTGTTTCCTTGCTTGGATGAATCAATATTCAAATCTGATTAAGAAAGAGTGTCAAGAAAAAGAATCTAAAATTTGTTCAGATCTCTGTGTGTGAATAGCCTGGAAGTGTTTTTATTTGTAGCTAAAGGAAGAAAAAGACTGTGTGACTTTGCTGGTTAGAATGAACCTAGAATTGAAAATAATTTGGCAAATAGCCTTCACTATTTGAAAGTTCTCCTCTGTAAGGAGATGGCGACTCTACCAAGAAAGAACTTGATGGAGCTACACAAAAGGCTCTAAATTCGCAGTGTTTCAAGTCAAGAAGAAAAAAGAGTAGTTGTTGCAAATTTTATCCAGGTAATCCTCTTATTTTTTGAAAAGAAAAGTCCCTTCATAGGTGAATGAGTCACTAAAAAAAGGGAAAGAGATTGAAATTTTTGTCATATTTCTAGGTTGAGATTTTTAGTTATTAAAATTAGAAATATGTTGTGGTTTCATGAAAGAAGTGATGGTTTTGAAATCAAATAGAAATCATTTTCAAGAATGGAATGTATTGTTGAATAAATAGTTCAAATGGAAATTCCAACTCTCATGGAGGGAGATATGTTTTCTAGGTCTGAAATTTACAAGAAAGATCTTGAAATTGCTAGTAGAAATAGGGATATTGCATTGATAGATCAAAAAATCCAAGAGAAAGCCCTACTAATTTTAAAAGAAAGGATAGGAGAAAGGAAAAAAGAGTCAACATATTCATTTTATCAAAGGTTTTCTAGTGCAGTTGATAAGCTTATAGAATATATTGACATTCCAGAGCTAGAGTGGGTGCAATTATTTTTAGAACTTTGTGTGCCTGAATTAGTCAGTTGGTTAGTATCTCTTAGAGAAGAGGCATTTGAAAGTGTTAGAAGATGGATAGATGAAATTGAAAATGTTGAATCTAAATTTAGTTGTGTTGATTCTGAGTCTACTTATGCTGAAAGTGTTGATTACAATGCGGACAGTGAAGCCTATGAACAACAAGACAATGAGGAAGAATCTGTAACTGGAAGTGACTCCGTTGAGTTTGTAGAGTTCCCTTATTTTTATTATGTAAATGATGAGTTCTTATTTCAGCCTGAAAATGATTCATGTGAACAGCAATTGCTTGAGTATGATGTGGATGAAAGTGATTGTGACTCTCTTGCACAAAGTGATATAAACCAAGAAGTTTTGTCTTTTGTTTCCAGCAAGGAAGATGTATTCAACATTGAGCAAGAGATCAAAGAAAATGGACAAGAAGTTCAATGCCCGCTAAGTAGTGAGCAAATTTCAAAACTTCTAGAAGCTGATTATTAGAGGTATGCACCTACAAATGACTTTAAATTTCCATTCCCAATGAAGATATGTTTTGATAGTGATGATGCTGACAAGGCCGTGAAATATGATACATATAATATGGACCCTTTTCCTATACTTGGGTTGGATACTTTGCAAATTGAAAGCACATATCCCTGTGATAAGTTTAATGTTGTTGTTTATGATGAATATGAAGATGAATGTTTTGGTGTGGATTCAGTTTTTCATAAACATAGTGTCAGGATTTCTTGCTCACATCATGATCTTGAAGATAGTAATAAGTATGAAAGTGTTTTCTCAAATTTACAAATGACAGTAGAATCATTGATTGATGATACTTGTTCACAAGATGCTGATAGGAGTTTGGATCAACAAGTTGTCTCTGATTTTGTGCAATTAGATTTTTGTTTTGAGACATTCTTTTTTAGTTTGCAAGGTGTTGAGGTAAAAGAAGTGTATTCTTTGGCACAAACTAATGTTCAGAACAAGTATGTTTCCAGCCATGAGAGTGAGCTGGAATGTTTATTGTTTCAGAAAGATAGTGATCTTCAAGGATGTGATGTTGTGGTATCACATAGTGATCAACATATGCAGTGATTTAGTTCTTTTTCTTTTCCAAGTGAAGGTGAGTTTTATGATTACTTTTTGTTTGACATGTTGAAGATTCAGGACAGCACTTTTGACCAAGTGAATGGATATGATAGCCTCAATTTACCTTGGATGTTTGGAGATGAAAATCATATGTTTGACAGAGGTAAGAGATGAATCCTATTTTGGGGCTTTGAGCCTTTGTAAATAAGCTTCATGTTTGTATAGTTTCTTTCTTTCCCTTTCAGTCGTGTGGTGTGTTTCCTTTCAATAAAGAGGTTCCCTGTTTTTGGAGAAGAAATTCAAAAAAAAAAAAGAGAGAGAGAGAAAGTGAAAGTAGAAAGTCTGATGTTATTTTTGGGTGGTCTTCTGTACCATGAGATTTTGAAAGTTCTCTACATTCCCACATGGGGCACGCGTCCACAGTTGGAGCCACTGTTGGGATTGAAAAAAGCAGTAAGGGTTTTTGAAGTACAATGTTAAAATTTTGCATTTTGACCCCCTATAAGTGCTTTTTGAGCCTATTTTTCTAGATGAGATTCTGAAGTTTTCCATGCATTTCAAGTACTTATCACTCTTGTTTAGGCATATGAAGACATCCTAGTTCATTAATTTCAATTTTTGAGTTATTTCGTGATGTCTTGTTTAGAGTACTTGTCAAGTCTGCATTTTTGCCAAAGTGTCAATTTGTTGTAACATGCCCAGTTCACATTTGAATATCTTGTTTCCTGTTGAGTGTCATGGACCGCCACTTTGGGGATGTTTAGTATGCATATCAAATAACCTCTTTTTAAAATACCAATTCATTTCAATATTTTTTGACTAGGTTTCAAACCCCTCAAAGTTGGTAGTTTTTTGTTGTCATGCACTGTGTAATTGATCAGAATTCTGAGTAGCCCTGTTTGACTGACTGTAACTTTTGACCTAGTGACCTAATTGAAAAAATTCCTCTTTTAATCCATTATAGAGGTCAAATACTTCTTGAATTTCCATCTTCAAGTTGTGACAAGTATATTTGTTCAAGTTGCTAAGCCCATTCCATTTGCAGTTTCTATCAGTGTGCCAAACTGTCAAATGCAGATTTCTAAATGACCTACTTTGAGGTATTACAATTTCATACCCGGTTGAATGGAATGGATAATTGAAAGCTCCCCTGTATTATAGGCATGGAAATGTGATATCCTAATGATTTTCAGGTCATGATGAATCTGTTTTCCCAGTTTGTCAATCCGATTCCGTTTGCAGTTTCTAACATTTTGATGCAGATCAGTTGCATAGCTTGGTCGGAGGCCCTGTTTGCAAGGTTATATCTCAAAAACCGTGGTTCATCACATTAGGCAAGTGCTTTCCATAAATTATAGACAAAATTTACTTCAAGATTGCAAGATCTCAAATCCCGAGGGTTTGTATGCACAATTCTCTAGATGCTTTTCATTTGCAGAAATTGTTATTTCTCATTTGTTCTTTTCTGCATCTTCAAGTGGCTACTTTCGAGGGGACGCCAAATGTGTCTGGATGATTTTAAAGAGCCACCCTTCTAGATCTTTATTCTCCATATCACATACTTCCAGTATCCATAGGCTCGAATTCCCAAGAGGTCATTTGACTTGTTTTCAAAGTCGAAACCAAATGTGTTTACCATCATTTGATAGGGTATTTTGTATAATTGTTCTGAATAGGCAACTTGGTGATTAAAATATAGTGATTGGTTGGGTTTCATCAAATGTCATTTTGCAGTATGAAAAAATGCTAACCATGGAACATGTGTGCGAAGTGCCACATTTTGGTTACTTGATTTCGCCAGTTTTTAAGGCTGGTCAATGTAGCAGTTTACTTTAAACGAAGCACATTTCTAAAGTGGCGAAATTGGATGTCATGAGGATGGATGAAGTTTTACCTGAAATAGGATTTCAAAACTATGCTATTAAGGTGGCTTAATTCTTGTGATAGGCTCTGGCTGTTGAATGTTCCTGAAAGGTTAATATCCCAGGATGTTGATTTTGCCTACTAAGAACAATCTAAAAGCCCACAAGATAGATGTAAAAAATTCAAAGATTTTATCATAAATGATCATGAATTGGCAGAAGGATAAGAACTTGAATAGCAGTGATATTCTTGGCTTGATGATGGCTACCAATAGACAAGAAACAGAGCATCTAACCATGACTTTTCAAGACATCAGCAACAAGTGCAAGACATGCTTTGTGGCAAGGCATGAGACAACAATCTTTTTACTGGTATGGGGCATCATTTTTATTTCCATGCACACCCAATGGCAAGAAAAGGGCCAAAGAAGAAGTTATTTATTTATGTAATAAAGTTGCCCCTAATGCCGACATTCTAAGTCATTTTAAAATAGTGAATATTTTTGTTCATGAAGTTTTGAGGTTGTATCTGCCATTGCCATTCATGGGAAGTACAGACTAGGCATGTCAATTATTGCTAGAAGGCAGCGCTAAAGACAAATGGATGGAGTGTTTAAAAGCTACGTAGAATGCATGGAGATAAACCAGAAAATATAAAATGTGGAAGTGTCAAACTATTTGACAGGATGCCTCAAAGAGATGCCATCTCATGGAACGATGACTATAGGATATGCTCAAAATGGATTTGTTCATAAGGATTTGGAAACTCTCAAGCATAATGCAATTCATAGGTGTAAAAGCCAAGTTCTACAACCTCTGCCAGCATACCCTGCGCCAATCAAGTGCCAAGATGGGAATCAATGAATGAGAAAGAGTTTAAAACATTTAGAAAATGCATTCAACATAAACCATAACCTGCGCTGGAAGTTGAAGGAAGGCCTGCAAAACATGGAAGTACAGACAAGGCACGTGACTGTTTACATGATGTGCATAAAATAGATTTGTTTATAAGGCTGTAGAAATTTCAAGCTAATGCAATCTGTTGATGTAAAGCTAAATTCAACAACTTTTCCAACATACTCCTAGTCCGCGCGTGGCATGAGACCCATGCTAAGAGCCAAGTAAAATATGAAAAGGGAAGACTGCGCAATTTTTGAGGTACAGACAGAGATTTTTCTCACAGCTAAAAGGATAAATGAGATCTATGGGAAAGATGGGTACCAGCATGTTGAATTGGTGGGAAGATATGTTCCTTTATATGAAAGGATTGCATTTTACACTATTGTTGAATGTTGTGTTGTAGCGGCAGTTTGAGATGGTATGAATCTTATTCCATATGAATACATTGTTTGTCGGCAAGGCACTTAAGAATAGGATACCAGCGTATTATGCTTGTTTGAGAGTAAGCGACTTATAAAAGAAAATTATGAAATAGATATAGGCATAATTTGCTCACTATTCGGCAAGGCACTTAAGAATAGGATACCAGCGTATTATGCTTGTTCTTGTTTGATATTAGTCTACAATTGATTTGAAGTAGAAAGCCTAGAGGTCATTTGGTGGGCCTCTTGGCCAGTTGGAAGGCTTAGTACACGTAGTGGGCCCCACACTAGTTTTGGGCAAAAATGCATAGAACCTTTAAAAAATTTGAAATGTTTGTCCCACATTGATGCCACAAGGGGATTTCGAAATCTTTATAAGCAAAACCACACAGATAATGATATGAAGAGAAAGAGGAGACTATGGGCACATATAAAAGAGCTAGGGCTTGCCTCAAAAATTGTGCCCGAGAAGAAGACACCCAATTTTTGGCGGGACCCGCAGCAATGATGTGGCAGATGACTAGGCTTAAGAGGATGCATGTTTGGGCACAAATCTCGAGGTGGCTGAAATTGATGAATGGCTTAATGGCTTAATGAGAAAGTTGCAAGGAAGATAAGATTAAGCCATTAAGCCATTGGTCCATGTGGCACAAATGACAAGTGGCACCGAGTGGACTAGTCAATCAATCAGAGCATGCCACATGGCACCCAGTAGGTGCCAAGTGGCACAAGTCAAATGCAGTTCAGAGGCACCAATGAGAGATCGACACGTGGCGCCAAGTGGACCTGCAAACCAATGAAAGGGTGACACTTGGCGCATTCTGGTGAGATGTGCACTTTTCAAATGACTTTTTATTTTAATTCATTTCAACAAGTGGGTTAACTAGTGTGCAAGTTGACAAAATATCAAAGGTTGACTTAATGGCTTAATGGAAAGATGCTCACTATCTACACATTAAGCCATTAAGCCCAAGTGACAAGTGTCACATTCTAGTGCATCCTAGAGAAATAATGAATTAATTGAAATAATCAATCAAATCCATCACAAATGGAAAGGGATTAAAAGGTGAGCAGCTTCAACAAGATCCAAGGGATGACTTAATGGCTTAATGGAAAGATGCTCACCATCTAACCACTAAGCCATTAAGCCTAGGTGACAAGTGTCACAATGAGACAAAATCTGGAAAAGGGGAAATATTAAAGTTTAATTTGTCTCATTTCAATAGTTCAACTGTTGAAAAATAATTAAATTCGAATGCAAATTTTTCAAATTTTAAATGAAAATCTGCATGGGAAAGAAAACTTGAATTAAAGTTTCAGAGGGAAAATCTTGTCCAAACTATAGAGTATTATATGTTGTCAGAAAGGTCTTGGAAAGGGAATCATGATTTTGCAGACCAATTGAGGGAAAATAAAATCAGATTTTTCATTGTTTCAGTTTGAGCAGTTGCAGATATTTTTTGGGGATAGACAGGTGTCGGTGACTAGGTTATTTTTTCCTTTCTCCTATATCTGGTTCTTTCTATATTGTAATAGCGGCATGTTGAAATTTACGTTGCTGGGCAGCGTCCAGGCTATGGAGTCTTATTTCTTTGTGTTCTTTGTTTTGCAAATGTATAGTTTCAGATGAATTTTAATAAAGACCATTGAATCCCTATTCAATTCTTGTCTGATGTCTTTGTATGTATTGTCTTAATTCTTGCATATTAACTTGTAAGGCATATTAATATACTAGTTATAAGGTAGCTGTGGGTTTGAATTTAATTTTCTTTCAAGGAAAGAGTAAGTCTTGATTTCAAATTTTGAGAGTTATAGGTATGCATACGAATCTGATGTCCAGGTATTGAAATGAGAAGAATGGCTTGCAAGGCATTTCATTCGGGTTTTTGAGTTTGGAGTTGGGGTTTTTTGGGAATGCACATTTGTATGACTCCATTGCCCAATTTATAAGGCACTGGTCTTTGCTTGACTGACAATTTTCTTCATCAATCAAATATTGAAAATCTTTATATTTTTGTTATTTTAAGTACATGTCTAGCTAATTGTATTCAGTACAATTCATCTTAGTGATTCCTTAAAGAGTGAATCAAAAGGTTAGCCTTCCTAAGCCTAATGGCATAAAAAGAAGAAGGATCACCAATCCTTAATCCACTGTTAAAAAACTGTTGAAAGATAATATTTTGTCAAAGGTGCACCTGCCTGGGTATGTGGAGCCCAAAGTGTAGAAGGATTTTTCATCCTTGTTAATTAGCCTTTTCCCTATGAGAATCTAGCTTGGGTATAAGAGAGTGTGGCATTTATTGCTATTATAATTGATTCTACAAGAAAAAGAGATAACGTTAGGGTCGTTCCAAGGAGAGGATGGTTATTAATAACATCCCAAGCCTTCATTTTAGAGATCTAGAGGGTAGAGATTGAAGAAGAAGAGAAGCTACACAAAATTCAGAGATTTGTAGATTATTGTATTGTTTTGTTTTGTTTCCAGTAATGAGAAGATGTAGACTATGTGTTTAGTGGATATCAAGTTCCTTTGTGGTCCCTTTTATATGAAAGTAGATTAGTTAATTTATTTTCTATTTTGTAAGTTGTTATTTCTTCATCTGTTCTGGGTTGTAAGTAGTAATGGCCCCTCGAGATTCCTGAATCCATGGTGAGAGTCATGTGTTGGGATGAAACTTGAGAGGAGCCCTTGTACATAGTTTCCTTTTTGTTTTCTGTAGGAGAAGCAACAACAACAAGTCTGGAGATGTTACCGTAGGCAAGCTTGGTGATAGTCCAGCTAGGGAAGAGAATGAGAACAATGTTCTAAAAACATTGGTTGAATGAATCTATTTGTGTAGGTTCAGTGAGAAGAAGTTGAATAGCATGTCGATGGGGACTGAGTCTTGAAGATGAGGTAAATTTGATAGTAACTTACCTTAGTTAGAGTTATGAACACCCTAAGAGATCTAGGATAAATATCTTAGAGAAGAGCCAAGATAGTTCTGTAGCAGAAATGTGACTCCTGCCCACATCAAATTGGTATCAGAGCCTAAATTGATTGGCTTTGTGCTAAATGTTCTAGCTAGCAATATTAGTAGGTGAAAACAAGATGGTGACCAATGCAAAAATTGCCAAGGAAGTAGATGAGCAGAAGAGAGTGATAGAGGATCAAAAGGAAAGGAGTAGACTCCTTGAAGAAGCCCTAGATGAGATGAAGGTAAAACTTCAAGAAGTTGCAGGTGCAACTAAAAGTAAAGATGGAGATGAAGTTAGCAGCAGTAGATGGAAGCAGAAAGTTGATGAAGAAGACTTGATACTTGAACCAGACCCTCCAATTAGTGAGGAGCCATTTCTATAAGCTCTTAGAGCCCTAGGAGGCAAAATTATTGAAGGAATTCCATTCTTTAATAGAAAAATGGACAGTGAACTAGTTGTGGAATGGATAGAAGGTATTGAGAATCATTTTGAATGTGAGAGCATAACTAAAGCACAAAAGGTAAAAGTTGTAAAGTCAAAGTTAAGATGTTCAACATTAAAATGGTGGAAATACCTTGAAGAAGAGAGGGAAAAGATGGGTAAGCATCCAATTTCAAATTGGAAGGCTATGTTAAACAAGGTAAAGGAGCAATACCTACCTAAGAATTATGAAATCTAGTTACACAAGAAGAGGCAGAGTTTGAAAAAAAAATATTTGGATGTGGCTGAAGAATTCTAGAAGTTGTGCTTGAGGTCAAGAGTCCAAGAGGATGATACTATCAAGGTGGCTAGGTATCTTGGAGGCCTAAAAAGGAATATCCATGAGGAAATCAGTTTGTGGACTCCCAAAACTATCCATAAGTGTTTCCAACTTGCATTGAAAGTGGAAGAGAAGAACAAAAGGAAATCAAAATCAAACTTCAGAGGAAGAGGTAGAGGTAGAGAAGGAAGAGGACATAGAGGCTATGGTGGATGAGGATCAAATTCAAGGCAGCAAAGTGAAAAAAATCTCACTAAAAATCAGGAAGGAAACTCAAATAGAGGAGGTTTTAGCATAGGTAGAGGCTCTAACACTAGTTGGAGAGGAAGCAACAGTATCAATCAAGGAAGAGGAGCATCCTACTTTGCCACCATGAAATGTTACCATTGCAATCATCTAGGGCATCCTGCCTATAGGTGTTGTGAAAAGGGTTCTACTTCTCAAGGAGGTAGAAAGAGAGTTAACTATGTCTAAGAAGAATCAAGTTGCAACATCAAGCCATCTGAGGTACCAATAGAATTAGAGGAAGGTGAGAACCTCATGATAAAGAGTACCTTAATCAGAGAGCCAAGCAAAGAAGAACTAAGCCAAAGGAGAGAAATCTTTAGAGTGAAGTGCAAGATCATAGGGAGGGTGTGTAGAGTAATTATTGATTCAGGCTCAACTGATAATATCATTAGTGAAGAGGCAGCCATCAAGTTAAATTTGAAAAGGATTCCACATGAAAACCCATACAAGGTTACATGGCTCAACAAAGGACAACATGTGTTTGTAGGAGAACAAGCATGGGTAGATTTCACCATTGGCAAGTACAAGGATAGAGTTATATGTAACATTCTTCCCATGGATTCATGCCACCATCTACTTGTAAGGCCATGGCAATTTGATAGGCAAGCCATGCATGATGGAACCAAGAATGCATACTCATTCAAGAAAGGTGGAGTGACTTTCAAAATTTAGTCCCTGATAGAAGGAGAGATGAAAACATCAATTCCAAGTGTGCTCATGGTTGATGAGAAAGAGTTCTTGAAGACTCTAGGACAAGGAGAAGGAGTTGGATTTTCTCTAGTATTGAAGCTAAAAGATGAAGTTGTTGTCAAGAAATCAGAGATGCCAAATGAGGTAAAATAAATACTTGAAGAGTATAGAGACATTGTGAATGATGGCCAGCCCACTCCCCTACCTCCTAAGAGACTTTTTAACCACAAGATTGACTTCATACCAGGAGCTACCTTACCCAAAAAAGCTTCCTATAAGATGACCCCTCAGAAAAATGAGGAGATGATGTAGCACTAGTCTTGCTCCATCTAGACCTTCACTAGGGTCTCCTAGGTCACTCACTGACATACTAGGGATCTTCCACTAACCCTAGGCTCCTTAGGTATCTTATCACAAGATCCAAATTCCTTCAACTAGTGAACACCAACAAAGTAGGACTCAAATCTTTGCAAACCTTATTCTAGACCCAAATTGGTCTTTCTTGCTCCATTTGTACAGTTTGGTCCAAATGAATTCCAAACATTACCAAATTGGAATGGTAGTATTCAAAAATGTCAATAGGACCAATTTTAACCTTTGTAAACTCACCTTACATCAAAAAATCAAATGAGCTCCAAGAACCTATGCAATTACCTCCGAAATAGGGCTACAAGTAATTAGTCCTATTTGGTCACCTTTTTTACATTATCTTGGAAAAATGTCTTAACAAGTGCCAAATAGACTTAGGATCTAGACACCCTTTATAGAGACACTAGATATTTTCTAGGTCTTATCCCTCAGAAGTGTCCGTAGAGTCCTCCCTACTTTCATGCCTAAAATTCAAGGTTTTAGGCCTCCTTTATTGTCTGCACAAGAAATGAACCTTCTTGGCCAACAGAATAACTCCCTCCAACTTCTCCTCTTATTTGGGGATCCTCCCTTAACTCACTTACCTTCCCACATTCACTGATTGAAGCTATGGATGCTTTCAATCCCTCTAGCTAGCTCTGCAATCTCTAGTGATCCCTAGCCATGTCATTGTGGCTCGCCTAGGGCATCACCTTAAAAATGGTTGCCTTCATTTTCCGGGCCCCTCCTACTATGTACACAATGTAAAAGGAGTCTACTTCCATAATCCAAGAGGTCATGCCAAATCCATAGTGGAGAATGGAGTTAGGACCCCATTTGCAACCAATGCACAAAACAAACCAGCGATTATTCTAAATTTGAAAGATTTTAAACACAACCAAAACTATTGAAATCAATAAACTAACACCATAAGAAGTCCTGAAATAACCTACGTTACACCAAAAAAAACTCACCAAACTAGATTCAATCCATTAAAGTACCTGATCACCTTAAAAACCATTAACAGACACTGTAATTGCATAACATAGTCCGTACACAAAGTTATTCAAACTTTCCAACCCTTCACACATCTCGACGATGGTCATATATAGTTGACCCAAACACAAATTCAACGGTTTCAGATAGTTATGTTGGAAAGTTGACTATACTAGTGTATATGACTCTATTTAAGTGTTTTCATTATGGAAACAAAATCATATGAAGTTTTGGATTCATCACACATTATCAGAAGATTAGAAATTGGCTAAGTATAGAAGACCGGACAATTAGCAGAGTACCAGAAGAACAGAGCATCAGTGCATGTGCATATGAATGAGTTAGGGAATGTTCATTTGAAGATAATCTTGTAAGTATGTATTCATGCTAATTATAAGACAGCATGATCAGATGTGCAAGTATGAAGAAGATACGGCCAGTTAAAGAGGTATAACCAGTGAATGCGAGAACAGGACAGAGATTATGGAAAGAAATGACAGAGATTGTTTTGGTACATAAGTTGAACATATTCTCAGGACTTACACCTTTGGATTAGTTATTTTTAGTGATCTAATCATGTTTTATTAAAGGCACATGACTTGATTCATCCAGAGAAAGAATTTAGAGCTAATTTGGCGGAGCGGACTGTGTGAAGAGACACATCTGTTCAGTTTGAGTAAAGTAGTTATAATTGATGTTGCACTGAATTAATGAAGGGTTTCATGCTTGGTTAAGTGATCAAGATAGATGGTAAAAGTTTTCCTAAATTTTACATGTTCATGTCCCTTGAGGAAGTACTTACAGAAGTTCATTTGTGATCAGAGAAGTTGCGAAAGCCAGAGATAAGAAAAGCATAGCAGAGTGTTAAAACAACAAAGCTATATCTGTCACATGTTGATGATATAGATATTGAAGAGGAAGATTTTAGAGTGAAGATAAGATTTTTATAGTGCTTAACAAGAGGTTAAACAATCAATGCACAAAGTGAACTGATCAGACAAGCAGTGTCACAGCAATAGTTCACCTTGCAGATACAATGTGTATCGAAGATCCAAAAGGTTGTAGCCTTCACCATTTGAGCAGTGAGCTCTTGGACAATGAGTCCTTGGATATTAAGTCCACCACCCCTAACAAGGTTATTTTAAAAGACTCCTAACAAGGTCCAACCCTTAACAAGGTCACTGTACTTCATACATTGTAAAGACAACTCCTAACAGGGTTAAGGATCTTCTAATAAGGTTCATAAGAAACTAGTACAAAATGTTTATGGGTACTAATTCCCACCAGGGTTTTCACATGCATTGGGTTTCCCCATAATAATATTTGGTGTTATGAGTTGTGTATGTTTATCTTACTTGCATTGATATTCAGTTTAGTACTTAAGCATTAAAGTTAAGATTTAAGATAATAAGAAAAAGTATTAATAGACAGATCATTGATTCACCCCCCCCCCTCTCAGTGATCCTAATCCTAACAATTGGTATCAGAGCTCTGGTCCTTATAAAATAAGTTTAACCACTTGAGGAGATCATGGACAAGGAAGAAATGAAACACCTAAAAAAGAATCTTGAAGCAACCTTTGAAGAACTTGAAAGAATTAGATGAAAATCTATGTAACAATCAAGACGCCTATGATGATCAAGTCAAAGTGAACAAGAAGTTAGATGAAGAACTGAGACAAGAAAACATGGAAATCTTGGAGCTAAGAAACAACAAAGATAAGATGGAATCTGAATTGATTGCTGCAAAGAATCATATTGACAAGTTACACACAAGCAAGGATCTGATAGAATCATAGTTGTATGCTTAAAAGGTTAAAGGAGATACTAGTGGTATAGGATACAATGAAGCACAAATTTAGATTGACGCCATGTGAGAAAGAATGAAAGCACCAAAGGACATCATAGATACTAAGGAGATTGGAAATCGGGCTAAAGACAATGTTGAACCACCTAAGGATGAATGCAAGATAGTTTACCGTACTTGTTATGCCTATAAAAAGCATGGACATATTGCAAGGAATTGTAAAGAGGTAAGACCCTTCAATGGTTACTGTTATTCATGCAGTAAATTTGGTCATAGAGCTATGAATTGTAAAACAAGTTAGAAGAACAAGAATCATAATAATAAAAGAAATCAGAACCAGCAAAAACAAAGAAGTTATCCTCAAAAAAATGTTAAAAATCCTTAGAACATTACATGTCAAATATGTAATTACAATGGACATACAACCAAGTAGTGCAGCATGATGAATAATAACATCAGACCTTCCATCTTTTTTCACTCATGTGGAAAAGCTGGACACATCTCTAAGCATTATAGATCTAGAGCGTAGAGACAGGAAAGCCCTAAAAAGTCAGAAGATTCATTATGGGATGAGGTAGGAGAAATCAAATTTGTGGAAGCTACAGAAGATAAGAGAAAGATCTGGGTAGAAGTAAAGAAGGATAAAAATGTTAACGGTGTAGTAGATGCATCTTCTATGGACGCATCTCCTATTTCTGGTTAGATAACCCTCATGGTCATAGGGGGAGCTTGATAAGCTCTAAACCCCTATGCGGCTGGTATACTCACCATCTGAGTATGTACCTTGGATTATAATTGTTTGGTGACATTATGATGCATCATGCAAGAGAACACAGTCTAAATTGTTATCAGGAACAAGAATGGAAGTTACAGTTGCTTTCAGTGTCTATGCGGAAAGTATTAATGGCGGAAATCTACTTTGAAATCACCAAGTACTCACTTGCAGTTAGAATAAATGATTGGAGATCATATAAGCACTAGCAGTTTTATTGTTAATGCATTACAGTTGTTCTCAATAACAAAGAAAGGAGATTGATAATCATTATTTGTTAAGAAAAGTCATTCAAGTTTGAAACGAAGCCCAAGCACGGACACGTCATTTCAGAAATTAGTTGAAAACTTACTTAGCAATCAAGTAAGCAGTTGGATAATCAAAGGAGCACTTGTAGTCAAGTAGAAAAGCATCACAATTACATTATTTAGTAGAGATTGATATCAAGAAACTCTTTGAAACATCTCAGAAGTGATTTATTAGTATGCTTTAGCGCATGAATTTCATGAAGCGGAGTGGGTCAAAATCTTGTTGAGCAGTGTTCTATGTGAGAGTATCAATATAGCCATTGGAGATATTACTTTTTTGGCACCAACTTGATGTTATCCTTGGAAGAACATACTTATTATTGATCATCTAAGTGTGAATACAACAAAAGAGTGTTCGCGTAAGAGCAGAATTGATTGAAGATACAATTTGAAATATCATGTGAAGAAGCAGATAAAACTATTATGACAGGTCCACAGGATTTTGCGCCCATGGCCAAGGACATGGAGGATACATTCATGGTTGATAATGTTGAAGTATTAATGGAAGCAATGGATATTGATCTAGACAAGTTTGAAGAAACATTTGTGAGTAATCAAGAGGTTGAGAGTCTTTACATCATAAAGAAGATATATTGATTTAAGAAAAGGAAGCGGAAAAAGAGAAGACTGAAGTGATGGACAATTCATCATCATTGTTGTCAAGTTTGACACCCATAATAGACTTAGACTCATGGGGAGTAAATAAGTAAGGGGGAGTATATAATCTGAAGGAGTCATGAAAAATAGATCAAATATTGTAGAAGAGAAGTATATGAAGAAGAGACTCAGTGAATTGGTTAGCAACTTTACACTTGATTTTAGTTCACTCAAGGTTGGTCAAGAATCCTTGAAAGAGTTTGCAGCAAAAGTTAGAGAAGATAATATAAAAAGGGAAGTAAAATAATGTATAGAATATGGATTTTTTCTTATGATCAATGTCCTAGCACATACTTGGAGAAGATGGAGAAGCTACAATATGCATTATGCACCCATCTACAGATTATTGCATTTTGGGAGAAAGAGATCCAAAAGTTGCAGAATGAATATCCAGATGTGTATGTTGAGTAAGTACATAGAAGTATTTTTGAGCACCTTTGTCATTAATGTCAAAGGGATAGTAGAGCATGAATAATATGGAGTCTGGTATATGATAAGAGGGAGATATAAGATAGAGAGTTTTTGTATAAGAGTACAGATAGTAACTTTTCCATATGCCTTTGTTGCCATTAATGACAAAGGGGCAGATTGTTGGCAAGTTGACTATACTAGTGTATATGACTCTATTCAAGTGTTTTCATTATGGAAACAAATTCATGTGAATTTTTGTAGTCAGCACACATTATCAGAAGATCAAAAATTGGCTAAGTATAGAAAAATGGATAGTTAGCAGAGTACTAGAAGAACAGAGCATCAGTGCACATGCAAATGACTGAGTTAGGGCATGTTCCTTTGAATATAATCTTGTAAGTATGTATTCATGCTAATTCTAGGAGAGCATGACCAGATGTGCAAGTATGAAGAAGATACAACCAGTTAAAGAGGTACAACCAGTGAATGCCAGAACAGGACAAAGATCATGGAAAGAGCCGATAGAGATTGTTTTGGTATAGAATTTGAAAATATCCTCAGGACTTGTGCCTTTGGATTATTTATTTTTAGTGATCTAATCATGTGTGGTTAAAGGCACATGACTTGATTCATCCAGAGAAAGAAGTTAGAGCTAATTTGGCGGAGCGGACTGTATGAAGAGATGCGTCTGTTCAGTTTGAGTAAAGCAATTATAATTGATGTTGCCCCAACTTAATGAAGGGTTGCATGCTTAGTTAAGTGATCAAGATATATGGTAAAGGGTTTCCTAAATCTGACATGTTCATTTCCCTTGAGGAAGTAGTTATAGAAGGTCATTTGTGATCGGAGAAGTTGCGAAAGCCAGAGATAAGAAAAGCATAGCAGAGTGTTAAAACAAAAAAGCTATATCTGTCATATGTTGATGGTATAGATATTGAAGTAGAAGCTTTCAGAGTGAATATAATATTGTTATAGTGCTTAAAAAGAGGTTAAATTTTCAACGCACAAAAGGAACTGATCAAACAAGAAGTGTCACAACAGCAGTTCACCTTGCAGATACAGTGTGTATCGAAGATCCAAAAAGTTGTAGCCTTCACCATTTGAGCACTGAGATCTTGGACAATGATTCCTTGGATAGTAATTCCACCACCCCTAATAGGTTTATTGTAAAAGACTCCTAACAGGGTCCAACCCTTAACAAGGTCACTATACTTCATACATTGTAAAGACAACTCCTAACAGGGTTAAGGATCTTCTAATAAGGATCATAAGAAACTAGTATAGAATGTTTGTGGGTAATAATTTCCACCGAGTTTTTCACCTACATTGGGTTTCCCCGTAATCATATTTGGTGTTATGAGTTGTGTATGTTTATCTTACTTGCATTGATATTTAGTTCAGTACTTAAGCATTAAAGTTAAGATTCAAGATAATAAGAAAAACTATTAATAGATAGATCATTGATTCACCCCCCCCCCCCCCNTTCCCCCCCCCCCCCCCCTCTCAGTGATCCTAATCCTAACAAGTTACCCAACTGATTTCACCAAAGATGCAAACTTGTCCTAAAAGTTGTCAATGTTGTCAATGACAACATTGACAACTTTTTGCAACTTTTGAGTTTGGTCTCCAAAATTGGTCTATTTATGTCCATACTTGTCCAATCCACCTAATATGATGAAATAAAATCAAATAGGACCTATAGTCCTTTGCTTGGCTCATTTTCCCATAAAAAAACTAAAAACACCTAATTAGACCTAAAATGGACCTAAGGGTCACCAAGGACCTATCAAGACCTATCCTCCTACAAACATCCACACATTAGGACTCTTGGTCCATTTATTCAACTAGCGGTATGGCTAGAACCACTACAAGCCAAAACAAAGAAGGAGCAAAAACCTAGGTCAAATTTCTACACTAGCCTACCTAGGTGCTCCTGCACCATACTCCCCCAAAAACGAAGAGCTATGTCACTCATGTGGACAAGAGATCCTCTGAAATGCCCACCTTTTTGAAGTTGGCCTTAGTAATCCAAGAAGCCTCTGACTCTGGTCTATCCTTCCACTGAATTAATTGCTCCATGTAAACTTGGTGTCTAGTAGTCTTCTTGACCCGGGAGTCTAGAACTTTATCAGGCACCAACTGAAGTTTGGGAGGTAAGACAACAACCCCCACATCATCACTGACCCCATAACTATTTGGAGTGTTCTCATCCAGCTACCCTCTGAAATGTATCAAATCTTGCACATTAAAAACTGGAGATATACTCAAGTTTGATGGTAAGTCCACCTTATATGCATTAGATCCATATTTTGCCAAGATCTTGCAAGGTCCCACCCTCTTCATCTGAAGTTTGGTAGGTACACCCTTCTAAAGCCTTTATTTGTTCAAGTGGACCATGAAAAAGTCCCCTACTACAAACTGAACATCCTTCCTCCTTTCATCAACCTTAGCCTTTACCTTTTGTTGACTGTCTTGGATCTACCTTTTCACTTGGTCTTGTATCTCCTTCATAGTATGGGTGAAGTCTTCTGCTTGGCCACTTATGTACTCCATCCCACCAAGATTCCCGAGTTCACAAACACCTCTAGGGTGCATGCCATAAACAACCTCAAATAGGCTTTTACCAGTCATTCTATTCTTGCTATCATTGTAAGCATATTCTGCTTGATGGATGACCATGTCCCAAGTCTACCCATAATCATTAGTTAGGAACCTCAGTAGGTTACCCAACACCCTATTTACCACCTCAGTTTGACCATCAGTCCAAGGGTGGTAAGCTAAACCAAAAGATAGGTTAGTACCCAGCCTTGTCCACAAGGTTCTCCAAAAATGACTCATAAATTTCACATCTCTATCAGAGACTATACTCAAAGGAAGGCCATGAATCCTTACAATCTCTTTGAAAAAAAATAATCTATGTGGCTAGCATCATTAGTAGTTCTACATGGGATGAAATGCCCCATTTTACTAAATCTATCAACAACTACATAAATGCTATCATACCCCTGTTTAGTTTTGGGTAATCATATAATAAAATCCATACTTACACACTCCCATGACCTATTAGGGACTTGTAGAGGTAGATACAACCCTAAATTACTCATTCCTCCTTTTGCATTCATGCAAACAACACACTGCTCTACATACTTGGTGACATCCTTCACCAATTTTTGCCAATGGTAGAACCTTTGGACCAATTCCAAGGTCTTGTCCTTACCAAAGTGACCACTTAGAGAGCCATTATGTTTCTCTTGGATGAGGTTCATCCTCATTGAACCTTTGGGTACACATAACTAATTGCCCCTGAACAACAATCCATTCTGCAAAGTAAAATCAAAGAACTTGCTATGAAAATGATTCTCAAAATCAACACATACCTTATAGGCCTCACCAAAATCCTCATATGATTTGTATAGGTCTCTGAAACTTTCAATCCCAATTCTATTCAAATAGACTTCTTTCATTGTTAAGAATCTCCTTCTAAAAGCATCTGCCACCTTGTTGAGTTGACCCTTCTTGTGTTTGATAGTAAAAGTGAATGCCTGCAAGTATTCCATCCACTTCAAATGTCTATTGCTAAGATTTTCTTGTGAATTAATGTAGCTAAGGGCCTGATTATCAGTGAATACCACAAATTCCTTGGGAAACAAATAGTGCCTCCATTTTCTCAATGATTGGACTAAGGCATATAGTTCTAAATCATAAGAAGAATATTTCTTCTTAGCCTCATTCAACTTCTCACTAAAGAAGGCAATGGGCCTACCTTCCTGACTCAATACCCCTCCTACTACTAACCCACTAGCATCACACTCAATGGTAAAAAATTTCTCAAAGCTTGGTAATTGGAGGATTGGTTGAGTAGCCACTTGTTGTTCCAACAACTCAAATGCATTCCATGCTTCTACTGTCCATCTGAACTTTTTCTTGACCCCACCCTTTATGGTATCCATCAAAGGTGCACATATCCCACTATAATTCCTAATAAACTTCCTATAAAATTGGGCAAGGCCATGAAAACTCCTTACCTCTGTAGATGTGGTAGGTGGAGGCCAGTTCAAGATTGCAGCAACTTTGTCTTTGTCCATCTTCAAAGACCCCTTGGACACTACAAAGCCCAAGTAAACTAGCTCTTGTTTAAAGAACTCACACTTCTCAAGGTTAATGGCCAACTTCTCCTCATCTAACCTTTTCAATACTACCTCAACATGTTTGATATGTTCCTCTCTTGTTTTACTGAAAAATCAGTATATCATCAAGATATACTACTACAAACTTTCAAGTGAAATCCTTGAGCACCTCATTCATGAGCCTCATGAATGTGCTCGGAGAATTAGAGAGGCCAAATGGAATCACAAGACATTCATATAACCCATTTTTGGTCTTGAATTCCATTTTCCATTCATCACCTTCCTTCACCCTGATTTGGTGATAACCACTTTTCAAATCTAGCTTTATGAAGTACATTGCCCCCACCTAGGCAATCCATAAGATCCTCTATTCTTGGGATTGGGAATCTATACCTTATTTTGGTCCTATTTATATCCCTTTAATTTGTGCATAATCTACACTTTCACCCCTTCTTTGATGCTAAAACAATTGGGACTGCACATGCGCTAATGCTCTTCTTGATCAAGCCTTGATCCAAGAGTTCTTGTACTTGTCTTTCTCCCTCCAAGTTCTAATCTGGAGTCAACTTGTATGCTGCTTTATTGGGAAAGGATGCCCCTGGTACAAAGTCTATTTGATGACTTATAACCCTCTTAGGTGGTAGGGTTGCAGTGGTGCCATCACTCACAATATCCTTATATTTCTCTAGAAATTCTTGCACTTCCTTTGGTAGTAGCTCCTTTACTGTTGTTTCCTCTTCCTTAGGTCTTAACAAAATAGCATAACCTTCTCCACTATCATATTTTATGTCATTCAAAAACTACTTACCACTGCATAACATAACATTAGGAGTTTTATTCCGTGGTTCCTCATCCTCTAATAAAGACTAAATTTTGAACCTGTCTTTCCTCCTTTCTTGAATGTAATGGAGTTCTCTTTCCCATCATATACTGCTCCATTATAAAATTTCCAAGGCCTTCCAAGAAATAAATAGAAAGCATCCATTGGTAGGATGTCACAAAGAAATATGTCTTTATACCCTGCTATTGATAACTCTACCCATGTTTTCTCATTGACCAAGACACTCTGGCCTTTGTCGAGCCATGTCACCTTATAAGGGTTCACATGGGGTATTTTGGCTAGCCTAAGCTTTACTACTGCCTCCTCTAAAATGATGTTGTCTGTGGATCCAGAATCAAAAAACACCTTACATACTATACCAAGGATCTTACATCTAATTCTAAATAGTGTCCTCCTATGTTTGGGCTCATCCTTGATTGGTTGCCTTATTAAGACCCTTCTACACATTAGGTTCTCACCCATCTCTGAGCCTAGATGATCTACCTCTGGATTTTTGACACCAGAAGTATCCTCACATGCATATGATACCCTCTTGTCACTTTTTGCTATAGAAGACTTGTCAGGACATCTATAAGTTGTATGCCCTAGTTATCCATAGCAATAGCACTTCATAGTGGAAAATCAAGATCCACCCCTACCTCCTCTTCCTCTGTTAGAACTCCCATTGTTACCCATGCCTCTGTTATAGCCTCATCTTGAACTGTTCTTGGTCTGTTGCTCTGTCAATTTATTTTCTCCTTGGGATCTTTGTTCACTACCCCTTCCTTGGTAGCCTCCTCTTTGACCCCTTTGTTCTCTTTCCCTATCTCTATTTTTAGTATTGTTCTTTGAACTAGAATCCCCTTTCTTCTTATTCTTCTCTTCCACCTTTATAGCCAATTGATGACACTTTTGGATAGTGGTAGGTGTCCATAGGCTAATCTCCTCTTGGATGTTCCACTTCAATCCACCCAAGTATCTAGCCACTTTTATTAGCTCTTCTTCTTATAATTTAGACCTTAAACACAATCTTTGGAATTCCTTAGTATATGAGGCCACATATAGGTCTTTCTGCTTCAAGTTTTTTCTCTTCCTATGGAGTTGTATTCCGTAGTCATCTGGAAGATAACTCTCCTTCAATTTGGTTACCATAGCATTCTAATTTTATATTGGTTGCTTTGCCATGCTTACCCTCTCATCCTAAAGGTATTTCCACCAAGTCAAAGCTAACCCTCTAAGTCTAGACTTGGCCACTTTAACCCTTTGGGCTTCACTTATCCCCTCACATTTGAAGTGATTCTCCATTACTTCAATCCAGTCCATAACTGCCTCAATATCCATCTTTCCTCTGAATAAAGGTATCCCTTCCAAAAATTTGCCACTTAATGCTTTTATGGCCTTTAAGAAAGGCTCCTCATTCAATATTGGGTTAGGTTCAGGAATGTAGTCTTCTTCCTCAATCTTCTTCTTACCCTTACTACTAGATTCTGCTTCATATTCTTTCTTCCTATTAGCATCTACTAGTTCTTCCATCTTTACTCTCATTGCTTCCAAAGTATCCTCAAGGAGTCTATTTTTCTCCTTTTTCTCCTCCATATCCTTGGCTAGTTATACATTTGTCACCATCCTTGTAGAACCACAAGATTCCACTTCTGACATAAACCAATCTTCCTAAGTTTCTCAACTTTCTCTGATACCACTCTAATGTAGCACTAGTCTTGCTCCCTCTAGACCTCCTCTAGGTTCTCCTAGGTCACTTACTGACCTACTAGGGTTCTTCCACTAATCCTAGGTGCCTTAGGTATCTTATCACAAGATCCTAATTCCTTCAACTAGTGAACACCAACAAAGTAGGACTCAAATCTTTGCAAACCTTATTCTAGACCCAAATTGGTCTTTCTTGCTCCATTTGTACAATCTGGTCCAAATGGATTCCAAAAATTACCAAATTGGAATGGCAGTATTCAAAGATGTCAATAGGACCAATTTAAACCTCTGCAAACTCACCTTGCATCAAAAACTCAATCGAGCTCCAAGAACTTATGCAATTACCTCCAAAATAGGGCTACAAGTAATTATCCCTATTTGGTCACCTTTACTACATTATCTTGGAAAAATTTCTAAACAAGTGCCAAATAGACTTAGGATCCAAAAACCCTTTACAGAGACACTAGAGATTTTCTACGTCTTAGCCCTCAGAAGTATCTATACAGTCCTCCCTACTTTCATGCCTAAACTTCAGGGTTTTAGGCCTCCTTTACTGTGTGCACAATAAATGAACTTTCTTGGCCAACACAATAACTCCCTCCAACTTCTCCTCTTGGTTGGGGATCCTCCCTTGACTCACTTACGTTCCCACATTCATTGATTGAAGCTATGGATGTTTTCAATCCCTCTAGCTAGCTCTGCAATCTCTAGTGATCCCTAGCCATGCCACTGTGGCTCATCTAGGGCATCACATTAAAAATTGTTGCCTTCATTTTTTAGGCCCCTCCTGCTATGTACACAATGTACAAGGATTCTACTTCCATAATCCAAGAAGCCATGCCAAAGCCACGATAGAGAATGGAGTTAGGACCCCATTTGCAACCAATGCACAAAACAAACCAGTGACTGTGCTAAATTTGAAAGATTTTAAACACACAACCAAAACTATTGAAATAAATAAACTAACATGACAAGAAATACTGAAATAACCTACATTAAACCAAAACAAACTCACAGAATTGGATTCAATCCATTAAAGTATCCGATCACCTTAAAAACCATTAATAGACATTGTAATTGCATAACACAATCCGTACAAGAAGTTATTCAAACTTTCCAACCCTTCACACATTTTGAGGATGGTCATATATAGTTGACCCAAACACAAATTCAATGGTTTCTGACAGCTACCCAACTAATTTCACCAAAGATGCAAACTTGTCCTAAAAGTTGTCAATGTTGTCAATGACAACATTAACAACTTTTTGCAACTTTTGAGTTTGGTCTCCAAACTTGGTCTAGTTATGTCCATACTTGTCTAATCCACCTAATATGATGAAATAACATCAAATAGGACCTCTATTCCTTTCCTTGGCTCATTCTCCCATAAAAAAAACTAAAAACACCTAATTGGACCTAAAATGGACCTAAGGGTCACCAAGGACCTATCAAGACCTATCCTCCTACAAACATCCACACATTAGGACTCTTGGTCCCTTTAATCAACTAGTGGTCT
>MU227584.1:458117-496981 GCA_018584345.1 Thuja plicata | reverse complement strand
CTCAGTATTACAGAAAGTTCAATAGACATTTCAGTGGAATTTGTGCACCTATGTTAGACACCATTAAAGGTGGGATGAAGAAAAAGTTTCAATGGACACCACAAGATGACAAAGGGTTTGAAACACTCAAGGAGAAGATAGCAGAGTTGCCTACTATAGTTCTTCCAAGATTTGATAATATTTTTACAGTAGAATGTGATGCAAGTAATGTGGTCATTAGGGTTTTCATAAGCCAAGAAGGAAAACTAATACCTTTCTCTAGTCCAAGAACTCAAGAAGTGGAGGAACTAATTTATTCCAAAGGAGTTCATAGTATATACTAATAACCAAGCTCTCAACTTCCTTAACTTTCAAGACAAACTTAGCAGCAAACACATGAAGTGGGTGGAGTATCTACAAGCCTACACTTTCAAAATCAAGCATAAAAAGGGGGTACATAATAAGGTTGGTGATGCATTGAGAATAAGGCTACTTACAGTCCAAGAAGTTCAGCTACAAATCATAGGTATTGATAGCTTCAAAGACCTATATGCTGAAGATGAAGATTTTTCCCAAATCTACAAGGTATGCAAAGAGTTTAAAAACAACTTTCATGGTGAGTTTTTTGAATATACTTTGTAGAATGATTTATTGTTTAAAGGAGGTCAAATTTGTGTTCCTAAAGGGTCTATGAGAGAGAATTTGATTCAAGAAAAACATAATGGAGCACTTAGTGGTCATTTTGGAGTCGGTAAGACTCAAGAGCTAGTCACTAGGTTCTATTTTTGGCCTAGAATGAATAGAGATGTTAGACAGTATGTTGAGAGTTGTGTAGTGTGTTAAAAAGAAAAGGGAACATCTTCCAATGCAGGTCTTTATAATCCACTTCCAATCCCAACCAGACCATGGGAATGCATAAGCATGTATTTTATAGTTGGTTTGCCAAGAATAAGGCAGGGATATAGTAGTATTTTTGTTGTAGTGGACAAATTTAGTAAGATGGCACATTTTATACCTTGTAAGACCATTCATGATGCTTGTAACATTTCTTATTTGTTCTTTAGTGGAGTGGTGAGGATCCATGGACTCCCACTTAGTATTGTTTCAGACAGGGACAACAAATTCATGAGCCCTTTTTGGAAGACCTTATGGAAAAAGCTGGGCACTAACTTATCTTTTGGATCTGCCTATCATCCACAAATAGATGGACAAATAGAGGTAGTCAATAGGAGTCTTGGTAACTTTATGAGATTCCCCACAAATGATTATGGTCAAGCATGGGACTAACTCATTGGACAAGCTGAATATGCATACAATGATAAAGTGAACAAATCAACTGGTAAGAGTCCTATTGAAATATTTTATGGCTTTCACCCAAGAGGGATTTTTGAGCTTAGAGAATTGAAGGAAAGAATGCATTGTAGTGGATATGCTGAGGAATTTTCTAATTCAATGAAATAAGTCCATGAAAGTGTGAGAAAGAACTTGGTTGAAAATGTTGAAAAGGTAAATCAAAAGGTGGATGCAACAAAGAGGGATGTTCAGTTTCAGATTGGAGACTTTGTGATGGTACACTTGAACAAACATAGGCTGCAAAAATGTGTTCCTCACAAGGTATAGATGAAGAGGCTAGGTTCATGTAAGATACTTGCAAAGTATGGAAACAATGCATACAAGGTGGAGCTTCATGACGACATTGGGTTGTCACCGATTTTTAACATTGCAGATTTGGTAGCATACAAAGGACCAATTCAAGATCCTGGTCAGAACCTTTAAGAGGTAATGAAAAAGGTAAAAGATATAAAATTATCCCTTACTCCATCTATGACAGCTGAAAAGATACTAGACTCAAGGGTCTAAAAGAAGACTAGGAACAAAGAATATATGGAGCACCTTGTCAAATGACATGAAAAAGAAGGTGTTGATGCTACTTGGATCAGAGAAACAAACTTCAAGAGGTTGGGCATTGATACAAACACTCTCAATCCAAGGATAGATTAACCTTTCTTTTGTTTGGGGGAGTATGGTGCAGGAGCACACCTAGCTCAAACCCTTAGCTCTTTATTTCTAGCATGTACTGACTCTAGCCAAGTTAGGAGAGTTTGTGTGGACCTTGGAAGGTCATTTGTTTTCCCTAATATGGATATGAATAGGTTAATCCATGTCTAGATAGGTTTCTTAGTTGGTTTCCTGATTTTCAGTTAACACTATCGGTTAACACTGTGTCGGTTAACACTGTGTCAGTTAACACTGTGTTTGTTAACACTGTGTCGGTTAACATTGTGTCAGTTAACACTATGTCAGTTAACACTGTCGGTTAATTTAGACTGGGGGTCGGTTTTACATTACTGTTGCTTGGTAAAGTCAGTCATAACAGCCTGTGAAAAGCAGATCTTGTCTTTTATGGATAGCATGGTCAGTTGTAATGGTTCCTGAAGAGATGCTTGCAAAAATGTGGGAAGTTAGGGTCATTCCAATGAGAGGATGGTTATTAATAACATCCCAAGCCTTCATTTTAGAGATCTAGAGGGTAGATATTGAAGAAGAAGAGAAGCTACATAAAATTTAGAGATTTGTAGATTATTGTATTGTATTGTTTTGTTTCCAGTAACAAGAAGTTGCAGACGGTGTGTTTAGTGGATATAATCCCTTTTACATGCAAGTAGATTAGTTACTTTATTTTCTATTTTGTAAGTTTTTAGTTCTTCATATGTTCTGGGTTGTAAGAAGTAATGGCCCCTCAAGATTCCTGAATCCATGGTGAGATTCATGTGTTGGGATGGAACTCGAGAGGAGCCCTTGTACATAGTTTCCTTTTTGTTTTTTTTAGGACAAGAAACATCAACAAGTCTGGAGATCTTACCCTAGGCGAGCTTGGTGATAGTCTGGCTAGGGAAGAGAATGAGAACAATGTTCTAAAAACATTGGTTGAATGAATCTATTTGTGTAGGTTCAATGAGAAGAAGTTGAATAGCATGTCGATGGGGATTGAGTCTTGAAGAGGAGGTAAAGTCGATAGTAACTTACCTCAGTTAGGGTTATGAACACCCTAAGAGATTTAGGAGAAAGATCTCACAGCAGAGCCAAGCTAGTTCTGTAGTAGAAATGTGACTCTTGGCCACATCAAAGTACCCCATGTAGGGTACTTTGCACAAAGCCCCCCTTCATGTGAAGCAATTATACGCTGGATTTTTTTATAAATTTCTGAATATCCATTTCAGTTTCACCATTGACTATTGGAGATTTTGTGGACCCGACGCTTAGAGTGAACCAGTGACATCTAGTACAACATAAGCACCTCCTGAGATTTTTTGACCTCTTCTAATTGTTAGTAGTATTAGGTACACACATTTTTCTCATTTTTTATTGTCAATTATATGTTTTATATTTATTTTAGTTAGTTATTTATTTTAAATGATGTTTAGTTAGTATAAATGTTAGAAAATCATAGTTGAATTTTAGAATATGTTAGAAAATTATAGTAGTATGTTACAAAATCATAGTGGAATGTTAGAATATGTTAGAAAATTGTAGTGGTAGTGTCATAAAATCATAGTAGAATGTTTTTGATTGTTGGTAAAAATAGGTTTTATGGGGACCCGAAACCCCTTACAACCATTACAAAAAGATAGACAACATTTAAAGTAATAAATAGAGACAGGACTGAGACCCAGCCCACAACACTCAGGACCAAAATAGAAGACCAAAGAAAAAATCCAAAAACTAGCTAGGCCCTCTGGCAACCAAAAGCCAAAAAATGAAACAACAAAAAATAAGGGGAACTAAAGGAACTAGGAAAACTCCAAGAGAGATCCTTTTGCTTCCTTCTTAGCCTTGGAGACCTTCTTGATGGCAGCATTCAAGTCTGAAAGCTCTAAAATCCTGTCTTGGATTTTCTTCTTCTTGGCCAAACGCATGCGCTTGCCTGGACCTGCATCTTCCATGTCATCTTTTTCATCATCAATCTTCACATTTGAGGAGCCAAAATCCAACTTTGATTTAATAGAATTAAAATACTTCATAGTAGAACCCATGAATATATTGTTATCCTTCGTGTGTTTCTTCAAAGTGTTCTCTAGAATGTCAAATATGTCATGCAGAGTCTTCAAATTTTTTTCATCCTCCTTATTATTTTTACCATCAACCCCGGCCGACCCAGAATCTTGATTACCTTGGATAAGATCAACATGAGCAGACAGAGCACAAAAGATGAGATGGAGGATTTTGATTTCCTTAAATACCCATTTCATTAGATGAAATGAGTACATTGACATTGCCTTCACTATTTGAAGAACTCGAAATGGGGGATCAATTTTTTCATCCATATCATCTTGAAGGAGTTGGACATTCTGCTCCTACATATCCACCAATCTAGAGAATGGAATGTTCCTTGAAGTAGCAGGGACGTTTCCCTTCTCTGCAGTGTCATGACCTAGGGTTTCCTCCTCTTTCATCTCTCACTGTACTTCCATAACCACCTAAAGCTTCAGATTGATGGGTATATCATGCTCTTTAGAACTCACATAATTGGCCAAAATAGGAACTTTCTGGCCACCCACATCCTCCTCCGTCAGCTCAAGATCTCTACCTTTCTCCTTAGCAATATGGGCACCTAGAGATTTCTCCTCATCATCACTAGAAACACTCACCGATATAGACAGAGACTCCTTACTCTTGTCATCAAACTAGGAGTAGAGGATATAGTTAGTTTCTTCATAACCATTAGCACTCTCACCATCTGAGTCCGTGTCCATACCTTTATTTTTTTCAAATTTTAACTTTTTAACAATTGGCTCTGCCATTTTCTCTCCCACCATAATCCTTTTACCCGCTTTAGCAGAGCTAGAGTCTCTCGGTGAGATAATAAGAGGACTGGAAGCAACAAATTTCTTAACATGCTCTACATTAAGGAGAATCAAGCCCTCATGCAGAATGGGCTTACTTTCCTTATGTTTGTGGTCAGTAATACTATGACAGAAAGATTGCAATAGGTAGAAGGGGAAATAAATTCTCACCATATGTCAGAAATGACATAACAACATGAAATGGTAAAAATGAGCCCTTGTATACCCTCCAGAGTCTTTCACCAGAGTCTTTGTAGAATTTCATGCCCTTGGTATTTAAACCCATAACCTCATTAATCAGGTCTTCAATTATCTTGATAGCCATACTTCCGATCACCCCATAGAACCATCCTTCTAGCTTTCAATGAAAGCTTTCATGACAACATCTTTGGAGCTATGAAGGCGCTCCATGTAGTTTGTGAGGCCACCATTGTTGAGCTTATCCCAAACCTCCATTTGGTTCTTCCATTTCTTATAGTTCTTCGACTCCTTACAGTTTATCCCACCCCCCATGATACCTTTCAAGAATAGGTTGTCACTAGCAATGGAGGAAGCAAGACAAAGGTAAAGCAGAAAAGCCAAATTCAAAAAATTGTAAGAGCTAGTAAACGCACGTCTACACTTCACATTCTTGGAAAAGATAAGCCTTTCCATAACCCTATTAATAGCTATTAATGACATGCATAAATTCATGAGAGCTTTTTGAGATTTTCCAAATATTCTTGTTTTCTATGAGTCAGATCATACATCAACTTGGCCCTCACCTCAATGGTCAAATTACCAACTCCATGCTAGGTCATGATACCCTCGGCCTTAACTGCAATGTTAGCCAGCACATCCACAGTATAGTTCACTTCCCTGAAGTTATGTGATATGATGACATTGGTAAAAGAGTTGATAATTAAACAAGAATCATCAATTATAGCCTTGATTGACCATGATGGCTTGGTAATCCCTTTAATCCAATTTAAAATATTCATCGAATCACCTTCGATCCACACATTCAAGGACACACTTTCATTAATTAATTTTAAATTTTCCAGGAGAGCCATCACCTCTACCACATGATTGGTCTCGACCCTAATGTGGAATGCCATGACCTCAAGATAGTTTTGGAATTAATGTGAAGTAGTACTGAGAGGGAAGGGGTGAATCAGTACCTCTATAACTTTTAACACTTTTCACCATTTATCATTAGTAATCATTCATTACTGCATTATCGACCATTACTATTGTTCTTTCTTATGCATGTGGTATTAATTAACAATCTTTAATAGTTTGCAACATTCATAGAAACATTTATGAAAGTAATAAACACATAACACAAGATATGATATCGCAGAAAACTCCTATTAGGAAGTAAAAACTATGGTGGGGACGACACTCACAAAACTTCACTATCTGCAAAATGGAAGGGAGTCAGTAAAGGCTTACAATTGATCACTTATGATGATTGACCCTGTTAGAAGTATTAAGGTGGATACCGGTTAAGATCTACTATGTTAAGAGCTTTAGCAACACCTATTTAAGTGTGCACTTGGTTAAGAGATTTACAATAGGACTATTAAGTCCACCTTTCTTGAAATGATTTCTTAAGTGTACTACACTTGCTAGAATGAGTACATGTGATTGACCTGACTATATGAAATCTACATTTCTTGATTACAGATCCATTAAAGCTCTCATAATAATAATATCACCTTAAGTTACTGATTAATACCTTTCTCTGCTCATCGGTAGCCTGTGTTCTAGTTCTTGAAACTGATTTGATTCTTTTCTGTCCTTGTGCATGAAATCCCTGTCTGGTCTTTAGATGCTCTTCATGGCAAAAATATTCATTGAAAAAAAACTATTTACAATAGATTGAGCATCTATTTATACAAGTATTTGACCTATCTTATAATCACGCATTACAATGTTAACTCTTAGATCCAAGGTTTAAAACTCAACCTTGATCTTTAGTTTGCATGTTTTTAAAACAATAAAACTAATTAAAACAATAGTAAATACATTGCTTCCTCCACACATAATAGATTTAAAATCAAATCAAGAAGCTATAAATACAACTTCAGTGATTTATCTGACATGGAAAAATAGATCCACTTTTTGCAAGATGTAACTGACTGTCGGTTCTTGGTTGTCAGGTTGAACTGAAAATCAGTTGGCATTCCTTTGTTGAACTAATCATCGAGTTCCCTTTGTCTGTTGGGTTCCTCTCTTTTTTGCTCCGTCAGGTTGCACTGTTGTTACTCATCAGGTTCCATTAATCTTTCTGTCATCGGGTAACCTTGGCGTCGAGTAGTGCTGTCATCCGGTAACCTTGGTGTCAGGTAACCGATGGTGCAGATCATGTTTTTTCCTTGTGTATACTAATGGAAAAATATAATTCCTTAAATCTCCCCCTTGGACATTAGTATCAAAAACTAATATGTACATATACTAAAGTGTTTAGTATGTACACCATGTCTATATCCTTGTCATTATATGACTCCCTCTAATAGTATGCCCCTAACTGTATGCATCGCTATAGTATAAGTATATATGTACATATGTATACTTTCCTTTGTACTATACATTCCCTATTCTTTTTTCTTTCAGTTGTATAAGTGTACATATTATTTCCTCTTTTCATTTTTCCCTTTTATACTCACTGAACTCTACATATCATTTCCCCCTTTATTTGATACTCATGACAAATATGTACAACTTATAAGATGCCAAAAATTGTGACAAAAATGTGTAACTTAAAATGTGTCAAGAATATGGGAATGGGTTATCTTGATAGCTTTGAGCAATTTATCCCATTTTTCTTTTAGGAGTTCTAGGGCCATGTGTTATAGCTCTAGTCTTGTATGCATATCATTAATGTTGTCTACAAAAGACATTTATGGGGTGGAAATTAGTGTGTTTACCTCTGTCACATGTTGTTTCAGTAGTGAAAGTGTCAGTATGAGTTGATCTTGAAGCTCATTCACCTCATCTCTGTACTTTGTCTCTATAATTTGTATGTCCTATGTCAATTTCTGAACCTATTTTATTTTCTCATTATGCAATTTAATTTCCTCTTCATTATTTGTGAGACTTTGTAAACTTGTCTTAAGACAACCATCAATTTGTGCTATCTTGTCGGTATACACTTGCGTGAGTTGATCAAGTGTACACAATTTTTGTATCAAAGTAATAGCTTCTGAGATTATTGGATCTAGTGTGCTAATCAGTTTAGAAAGCTTTACCTTTTTTAATGCCACTTCCTGGCTTATCTTCTCATCTAGCTTGAACTCATACTTCTGTTCAAGTGTTTCTTCCATGACCTTCTCATCATTTATGTTCTGATATGTTATTTCATCTATGAGTACCACTAATTGATCAAGCATTGGGATAGTTTGATCAATGTCTATATATGGTACTATTTGTTGAAGTATGCCTCTTGCTACTTCTAGTACCTTTGCTTCTTTTTTTTCTTTCCTTAGTTTGTCTTGCATTTCTTTTCTCTCACAGAGTTTTGCATACTTTGTCAATTCATTTGGATCCAATGTCCTTGGACCAAAAACTAGAATCTCAATGATTTCATCCAGAGTTACTAGATTCTTATGCTTGTTCTTCTTCTTCTTTGAGATTTGTGGGGATGCAGATGTATGAACTACCAATGCTAGTTCATTTTTTCTCCCTGAGGTGCTTGGTGAAGGATTTGTAGATGATGCTTCTTCTATTTTTTTCTCAAGGTGTACCTATTGTTTTGGTGAAGATGTCTCTCCATCCACCTTGGGTGTCTCTACAGATTTTTCTTCTATTTTCTTTTCTAGCTCATCCTTATTTTCTTCTTCACTCTTATCTTTCTGATTGTCCTCCTCTACCTTTTGTGTTTCTTCTTTGTTTTTATCAGTAGAGTTATCTTTCTGATCATTGGTTGTAGCTTGCTCTGCAGTTATGTCCTTTGTATTATTTGTAGTGAATATTGCTTCAGCATCACCCTTATCCTCAGGTGTGCTTTTGTCCTCTGTAGTAGATGCATCATTACCCTATAATATATTGATTGCCTTCATTAACATAGGAATATTGCTTTGAGTGGTATCTTGGGTCGTATCTAGAGTGGTGTCCTGCTCGTCAGTTTGATTATTTAGAGCAGTGACATCCTCATCTTTTTGTACTTGGTCTACAGGGTCTGGTTATGTTAAGTCCATGACTGATGTGTCCTGCCATGTCTCATCAGCAACATTCATATCTTTATCATTTGAAGTCTTTAATTATTGTTGTTTTTTATCCTTAATTGTAATGAATATTACATCATATTTATTCTAGGGATCTTTATCAGAGTCATAATTTGCGATGTCTTGAATGTCAAGATCATCCATGACTTTGTCCAAATCTATTGGATCCATATCTTCATTTTTGTCCAAAGCAATTTGCTAAGGACTTTCTTTGTATTTCTCCTCCTCTATGAGGTGTGTTGGTGAGAAATAACTGATTCTCACAACTTGTTGACTCTACCGGTATATCTAGGAGTTGTCTCCATTTTGTTTCAGTCATTGTGTCCAACTTTGTGAACTTTTCCTCTAGCACTTTGTATGCCCTTACCTTGGCTACAAATTTACCTGAATGCTTCTTCATTATTTATTTGATTTCTTCAATTTTAGATTCAGGAGGCATTAGTTTGACAAGTACCCTCTCCCTTGCTTCTCTCTTGGTTTGTAGAGAATAAGACCATTGTTGGGATAATCTTTTACCTAGATATTTTTGTATTTGATTGATAAATTCAGCTGGTACATATTTGTACTTGACCATTGACCTTATAATTGCATCTTGTATTTTATTCTGGTCCTCTAGTTTTATTGTATCCCATTGTCTGATCCGCTTGTCAGACATGGTGCTAGATGCAGTAATATGTTCAGCAGCCTCATCAATAGTTTGATTCCTAAAATTCTTCTTTACCACATCGGGTTCATCATCTTTAGTATCCTCTATGTTGGCTTTTGTTCTACCCAATATTTTTCTCCTCTTTGGGGGTGTTGCCTTTACAGTTTGCTTCTTTGTTTTCTTTGTTGTCGGTTGCCTCCTCTTATAGGTCGTTACTTGACCTTTCTTAGGAGGTGTGGTGTATGTTTTAGTATTTTGACTCCTCATCCTCTGCTTCTTTGTGGGAGGTGGAGGTGTATCAAATTTATTCTCCTCAGAATCTTATTTCTATTCATTATGTCCTTCACTGATGGTTCCCTGTTCATCAGTTTCCTCTGGTTGTTCTTCTTTCTCCTCTATAACTGATAGAATATTCTTGAGATTCTTAACAATATTTTCCTTTTTATTGATATTTTTCTTGATTTCTAGGCCTCTTTTTATCTTGGATTTGACCTATTCATAGGTTCCAAACCTTGGCTATTTGCTATGAATAGGCTCATTGATTAATGCATCAATTGCATTTGTAGCCTAATCTATGTTAATTTCATTATCCAGTGGTGCTAACCAAGCTGTCCTTGGTACAACTAGTTTGATGTGGGTGAAATTTGTGTCCACCATAAAGCATATTTCATCCCTATATTTTTCTATCATTTTCTCATGGATCCTTGTCCTTTCCATCATCTTTTCCTTGAATTCAAGGAAGTATGTAGTCATAACAGATTCAAAATTGTCTCCTAGTGACTTAATTAGTTCACTAATCTATTGTGTTACCAATTTTGTAGTGTCTCATTTCACTTTTCTTAGTGAAGGAAAGTAATCTTGAAAATAGAAAAATATACACATGATAAGTGAGCCAAACTTACACATGTTGGTCTTTGCAGACCTAATTGTGTGCATGTTCTCATCAAGTTGCTTTAGCAGGATCTCACATAGATTCATCTAAATTCCCTTGGTTACTATTTTGTAGGCTGTGCTCACTGATGTTGATGATATGCTATTCAACCTACTTGCTTGAAAGATCTTGTAACCGATCACACAAGCACCGAATCTCAATTCTTCGTTGGTGATGATATTAACTTTGAGACCTTTATTGTCCCATTCAACTTTTGTGAGATTTTCTACTTCTAGTCAAGAAGGATGCTTATGTGCATTGGGCTTGTTGGTTATTGGATAACCAGTGACAACATGAATGACATCCTTAGTGATAGGTTTGGGTTGATCCAACCATAAATTTTAGTCATGCATTCTGCTAAGCACTAACCTAATCTAGTCAGTCTTGAAGTCCCTCAAGAAATATAGGGCATTAGTTATCCCTTTAACCTCTAAGTGTCTATTCTCTTCTTTTAGGCTTCCTTCTGAATCACAAAGCTTCTTATAAGCTTCATCCATCTCTAGATCTCCTATCTCAGCAATTTTGCAGTGAATATAAGACCTAAAGTCTTCTATGAGAAAAACCCTAGGTGGTATCTTAGAAAACACGCAGGTTTAATTGGGTTGTGATGCAATCTTTGGGCATATCTTATATTTGGGCTCTATACAAGTTCTATTCTTATTCAACTTAACCACATTCCTTTTGTCACTTTTGAACTTAGCAGTTCTTGAGGTGGTTGCCATGGTTTTTCAAGTTTTAGGGCTTTCTAGAATTTTAGGGCTTTCTTGATAAATAACGACAGAGATCTTTCGGTGCCCTTGGTACTTACTTCGATCCATGATAGTGGTGAAAGATATGTTTGCTATGTGCTTGGATAAACTCAAGGATGCTTTAATTTTTGCTCTTCAATCTCTCTGCTTTTCACTCTGCTTTCTTTTCAAATCACGGGTGCAAAATGAAGTTGTCCCATTGTCTATTTATAGCCTTTTTCCCTAAGTCTTTGTCATAAATGCTCAATGACTCATCAGGACATGAAGATGTAGTTCATTGGGAAGACTTTTAAAGTCATCATTGGTGTTGAGATGATGCTTGGGACTACTGTAAACAATTTTTCTTTTATCGATGGATATCGGTATTCTGTCGCAACAACTTTGTAACTTTGTCATCTTACCGACGGGTGTCGGGTTACATTGGTAACTTAACCATTTTATGTGTTGACCAAAAATTTTTGGTAAGTGTAAAAAAACTCATCCATCATGATCACTGATGATTTCCAGTATGTGTATACTAATGAGGTTGTTTTCTCAGATTTGGAACGAGTTACATAATATGCATCTTTATTCATGTAGATTTTGAATATTTATCGATTATATAATGGAACTGATGAAAAATATGACTTGGTGTAGTGTAGTTCCATTCTTACTTGTTCAGCTTAAGTGGGGTTGGTAATGTCACTGGATCCATTGGATGGGGTGTCACCATTTGCATTTCTTGGTCTAGCTTCATCATTGCTTGAAGCTTTTCTCCACATTTTGTCTCTATCCTTTCGGATATCTTCAATGGTGTTTCCATTGGGATATGTGGTTGTCTCTATCATTCGGTCTTTGCAATCCTTTTTGAGATGACCAACTTTGTGATAGTGTAAGCATGTCATTATGGGGTTTGACCAACCTCTAGACCTTTTGGTCCATTCTCTCATGCAATTTGTAGCAATGTGACCATATCTACCACATGTTGTATAGTTTGTCCAAGTATTGTAGTCCCATACATATTTATTACTGATTCTCTTTGGTTGATAGGGAGTTTCTTGACCTTTTGGCTTCCATGCTTGCCTTCTCTTTTTCTAGCATTCAAGGCTTGTGTGCCCATTCATCTTGCATGTAGGATAGTATTTGTCCATGTAGGTTTCCTTCTTTGGTTGTTCCATCTTGGACTTACATTCATATGCCTTGTGTCCTTTCTCGTTACATTTATAACAAAATCCTATTAATGAAGATGTAGATTTAGGAATACCTTTCATTTTTCTTCGCCATACATTTTCTGTGTGGCCTTGCTTTCCACAGTGCTTGCATATCAGCTTTCTTGGTCTTGGATTTTCATAGACATTCTTTGGATTGGCTTGATTTGATGATTCTCCAATTTTGGTAAAGCCTAACCCGTTGTTGTTATTGACTCTTCGTTGTCCTTCAAGAAAATCATCCATTCTTTTATTTCTCTCTTCAGCCTTTCTGATAACTTCATTATGTTGTTGCTGAATTCTAACCTCATGCTTTAGTTTTTCATCCTATTCTCTTAGTTCACCAATAGCCTAAAATCTTTCAATTTGAGTTCTATATTCATCCTATTTTCTTCTTGACTCATTAGGATAATCTAATTTGTGATCTTATGGTGATGCTCAGCATGTCTTTGAATTTCTAACTCCTTTTCCTGTAGCTTCTCTATAATCTTCCTTTTGTCATCAATAGAAAGTGTTCTTTTTGTTTCAGCTTGTCTAGTAGAACTCATCACATCAATCATTCTTACCATCTGGATCTCTTGACCGATTTTTAGCATCTTTATTTTCTCTGTCAAATGTTGATTGATCTCCTTCAGATTTGTGATGTTCTCTTCTGATGTATCTGATGTATTACCTGTATTTGATCCAAAAAATTCAAAGAAATTTGGAATCTCTTCTTGTTGATAATATTCTTCATTGCTCTCGGTGTAGACACCTAAAAATGGTTCAAGCCTGTTGATCTACGTGTTTTAACATTTTTCACATTACAATCAAAATAATGTTTTGTGACCTAATTATTCCTCTATGTGGCACATATGATCTTTATTGTATAGCGGCATTGTGTCTTTCATCAATGATTGAATATTGAAAAATTGTTCAGTTATTTACTAACAATTCTACTTTCACTATCAAATCGATCATTTTCCAAATCATTTCAAGACCTTCCTAAACCGATCCTATTCAATCCCAAACTTTCCTAAACCAATCCTAACCAATCCTAAACCATCCCAAACCTTCCTAAACTGATCATATTTGATCCTATACCATTCCAAACCTTCCTAAATCATTTCAACCTATCCTATTCTATTCCTAATCATTTGTAGAATATTCTGGACTCATTTCTGACCATTTTGGGGCATTGTCCAAGATCACCGATGCCTAATTAACCCATTTTCAAACCAATCATCAAACACTAATTCCAATTCAATCAATATTTTCATCATTACAGGATCATTGTCCAAGATCATCGATGCTTCGTATCCTTTCGGTCAACCATTTGATAACACTGTCAAAGACCATCAGTGCTATCGCTATCAATCTATCAATTTCAATTCAATAGTGTTGTTCATTATTGTCAATACTATTTCTGATTATCATTTCGGGAAAATTATCAAATATCATTGATGTTTCCCCATTTCAATCTTATGACGCCATCAAATTTCATTGACACTTTTCAATTATTTCCAATCACCATTATCCGAGTGCGTTGTCAAAGATCATCGATGCCTCGTGATTTCCTAAACTATTCTGAAACCCTCATAATTAACCCTAATCCTCTTCAACATTATCAAACCCCTTTCAATTCAACATCAACACCTTTAATTCAACCTATTTCTCACTAATTTCCCCCTTTGGATGAATAATCCATAGTTTATCCTAAGTCCCAATTGAATAAATAAACAAACTTTATTTATTCCCCATTTCCCTATGTCTCCAATAATTAATTAATTTTTATTAATTAATTAGCTAATTTCAATTTATGAGATTTATTTATAATTTCATAAATCTAATTGGATTTTGAGGAATATTTGAGAATATTGAATTATGGATTTGATTAAAGATTCATAATCTCACCTAAATATCATATCGCTTAATTGAGGATTCTCATCCCTATTAAGGTGCTTCATAAATATCTGTAATATCTCCCCAATATCTCTCCCCCATTTCATTCTTCCAAGCATCTCACCAACCAAAATTTGCATTTATGTAAGGATTTTGAGCAATCTCACCTAAATGTCTCTCATTTTCTATAAAATGGGATGCATTCCTCTCATTCAAGGTTAACCATGACATTTTGAGAAAACCTCAAGATCATTCACCTCCTAGTAATTCTCATTGTCAAACTACATCAACTTTTATGGAGAATAAAGGAGACCATTAGAACTACATTTGAAGGGAGTTTTTCTTGTGTTATCTTGCATATATTTCAATTCTTGTTTCAAATGGTTTTAATGTTAGATTAGTTAGGGTAGCATATTGTTAGGGTTTGTGGTTACCTAGATATGCTTCTAACCCCTTTTCTGGTCTTACACTTGTTATGCCCTGCATACCCGTCCCTACATTTTGTGGGAAAAATATTGGGTCCCCTCTTTTTGCTTTGGCTCTTATCTTGTCTTCTATTTTCTTTGTTTCCTTCTTTGGGATTTCCCTCCCATGAGGTTTGTTTTCTTCCTACTTTTGTCTTTCATGCCTCCGGGACCCGGTCCTAGAGTTTGTTGTTCTTTCTAGAACCGGATTCCAGACTCTGGGATTCTCCGCCACAATGTCTTCTTCTCGCAATAAGGCATGGTTGCATGGAATCCCCAGGCCCGGAGTCTGGAGGTTTTCCTGTTCCAAATTTTGCAGAGGAGAGGTTAACTTGCTTTTACCTTGTGTATAAATAGAAATTACATGCCACTTTTATAGTCATCATGATTAAAACACTTGTGCATTTGGAGTGAATCAAGGCAAATTAGGGCGATTTTAAACTGCTTTTGCTCCCATGTTTAGTGGCTGATTACCAATGGGTTTGTGGTGATTGTTCACAGTAATCCTTAAGGTTAGCTTGTTTTTGAGTGCTCCTAGTGCTCTTCTCTCCTCACCTTCCTCCATGCTTCCAGGTAGATTCTCTGGTTTCTTCTTTTTTGATCTTTCTGGTTTCAATTTTCATTTCATTTTCTCTAGTTCTACGGTTTCCATTTTCTGTGTTTCACTTCTAGTTTCGCCTCCCATTGGTGGGTGGGCTCTGCCAAAGGGTTGTCTGCCCTCTGTGTAGTTGTAAGCTAGTGATGGTAATGTACATTGTCTAGGGTAGGCCTTGGGCCTGTGTAAATGTGTATAGTTAGGTAGATAGTTTGTAAAAAGCTTGTAAATACTCTATATTTTGATGTGTATATGTTTTGGCCTTTGACCCTTTGTGTTTTTATGTATATATCCAATGTATATCCTTCTATTTTGGGTCAATCTCACCATCCTTGTGTCTTTGTTTCCCCAAATCTGAGAACTCACCCATGTGGCAGAATACCACCTGCTTGGAACTCAGCTCTTGGCTGGTTTCAACCATGGTGGTTTCTCTCTCCGTCATCGAATCAGTCTTCATGGCGCATTTATTTCCCATGCATAGATTTAAGTTCTACCAAGTGGCTCTTATTTTGTGCATATTCATACAGTTGGCATCATCATCACCATAACTCCCATTTATTGCATGACCATGTGACACCCACATAAGCCTGACAACTCATCTTTCAGTCACATCTCCCAACAGTTAGTTTTTTGGACTCCAGGCCCTACGTCCTTGCCCAGCCTATATCTTAATTCCGTCAAACACACTGAAATCCCCAAGCCCAGATAGTGGTTGAATTCCCAAGTCGATAACCTATGCATATCCTTCTAGATTTTGACATAAACTAAATTTTCAGGTGAGGTGCGCAATGCAGTGGTAAGTTCTCCAGAATCTGGAGTAGCATTTTTATCTTATGAAAATTCTGACGATCGCCTTACCTTGCAGATTTTCAAACATCACACTTTTACTATGTCGAAGGAATCTGCATCCTCTCCCCCTGGGAGTCCAGATCTCCCCACCATGGTAGTCACTAGGGAAACCGTCAGGTCTAAGAATGAGAGGGCCCTGGAAAATCTTCCCCTCAGCATGAAATATTTGAAAGAAAATACCATTACAGGATCAAAAAATCAAATCCAAGGTTTAGTTGATCACCCACACTAGTGTTGAAATATGGGAAGAAATGTAGGCCCTAGTCAAAATGATGTTCAGCTAATGAATGGCCAGGGACCAGTTGGCCATCAATGTTGGAGAATCCAAGATTCTAAAGGCCGCTTGCTTCCCATGTTCTGTACAAGCCCTGAAACTTATTCTCACCCTTGCAGCACACTACAACTCTTCCATCTCTGCCATCATGCTCACCACCCTAGTCCTAACTGGATATCCCATGCCCATGTTGTCCCTGGATGCTGCAACTTTTTGGGCAGGTTTGGGGATCCCTCAATTTGACAAAGCAATTTTCATCACCCATTTCGATGCCTTGGGACAATTTCAGCAGTTGGAAGTCATGGCCCGGTAGTATCTGAACAATAATTGGCTGAAGACCCCAAAGAAAGATTCCAAAAGAATGAAGCTGGAAATCCCTTGATCCAAATTTAAGGAAAGTATCTAGATGGGGATCATAGCATTATGCAAGATCTTTGGGCAACCCCATGCTTGAGAATTCTCAGGATGGATGTATTACTTCGTATTAGGCATCTCCACTGGTGAACAATATTTTGATTGGGCCGCCATCATTTCAAACCATGTGGACTCCTAGTTCCTTCCAGTGGCCCAGACCTCTAAATTCTATATGACATCCTATGTTCTCTGGCCCTAGTACAACAACACCCCGTCACAAACGGGCTGCTCACATAAGGTGTACTTGGGGTTGGCCCGGGCCAAAAGGCTCCCTAGGATTATTTCCCGCAAATCCAATGGGAGGATAGCTTCCTCAGCTTCTGTCGAGTGAATGATGCCTTCATCTACTACAATCTTCTCACACCTATCTGGGATGTCGAGTACCACCTCTCTAAGGAGGCAATGGATTTGGTTAGAAGTTATGGCCACTACTACATCCAGTTCTAGTAGTATACTTACATTTGGCTAACTGGCTTCTCTGGGAAACCCTATTTGTTGCCCAAGCATTATGGGAACAAAATAATTCTTTTGGAATATTGCTGGCAGATTCTAGAAATGCACACCCTCTACACTGTAAAGAAGGTGCTCAATGTTCCATTCCCAATTACCTATGGGAATTACTTGTGTAGTCTGGCTGTAGCCAAGGAGGTGGACAATGAGCTTAAAAGCTTGGGCTAAATAGAATTCTATCTAGCGCAAAATAACTTTGATCTGCTAGGTAAAATAGCAATAGCACTCTCCCAGGCATCAGAGCCCCATATATTCCACATGGAGGACTTCTAGGAAGATTGCCAAGATTATCTTGAATTCCAGAGCTAGCACTTCTTCCAGATGACAATGGGGATGATAGAGAGGCTGAAGCTTCAGAAATTCCTAGGTGACTTTTCAAACACCGGGTCCACAATAGACCCTCAGTACAAAGAGAAGGGAATAGAAAAGATGAATCTCCCTCCAGTAGATTGGAATGCCCAGGAGGGGCAAACTATTGAAGATATCAATCACGACATGGTCAAATGTAGCCATGCTTATTTCAAAAGGGCATGCCCAGGGAGTACACGCAGAGTTGGCCTGACAGTGTGAGGCCTGACTTCTAGGGTCAGAACCTCCTCACAGGGAGAGGATAAAGGAAAAATAATAATGGGGACCCCGTCGCAAACCCCATCTACAATCCTCAAAGAAGAGAAAATACAACAGATGTTGGTAGTCTCCCAGTAGATGAAAGACAAACTACTCATGCAGTTGGCCACCCCAGTACTAATGACCAGGCCCATTCGTCCTCCCTCTTCCCCTTTGCTGGCAGTATTAATGGTCCAAGAAATAGGAGTTGGAGAAAAAGAGGAGTAGGAAGCTCTAATGGATGCAGGGTCCCCTTTGGTAACTAGGAGAAAGAAAAATAAAACTAAATCTCAACCATGGGCAGAGCCAGAACTTGGGATGCCAAGCATCCAAGAAGTACAAATTATTTCTTCTAACTCCCCGAAGCCAGAAAAAGAGCCTAAGGATATCCCAGAGAACCCCCCTCCCCATGATGAATTTGATGATTTATTTGGAATTGATGAATTTGGAAACTTAATGGGGTATATCATAAAGTCAGCGAAAGAAATCGCCACACAGGAAAAACTCCTGGAGCAAGAGCCTACACAAGAGCAGGAAGCCTAGGCAGAAGAAAAGGGACAGGAATAGGTGGATACCTCCAAAGTCCTAGCTATACATGTTACAAGGATTGAGGGCGGACAGACACAAGATGATAAAATGACATCAGGTGGGGAAACCAGACCCATGGGAGCAACTGTGACCCCAACTGTCATGCTCCAAATGCCACTTCCAAAGGTACCATTTGGGGAGGTGATCGCAGTGGCCCAAATGTTGAATCTTGGCCTGACGCCTCCCCCACCTCTAGAGAATGCACCAGTTGAAGAGAGCATCCCAGCAATAGAGGCTGATGAAGAACAATAGTAGGATAAGGAGAGGAACCCTAGGGAATTAAATGATGATCCTAACATCGTCAAGGATGTAGACATTGGGGAAAAAGATACAAGTACCACTAGAGTAAGTATTTTCAGTGAACCTAAGGATACATGGAAGGAGTTAGGAATGGCTCACACTGTCGAAGGGGTGCAACAAGATCCCAGGGAGAAATCATAGGAACAAATCTTGGCTGCAAAGCCACCATTACCACCATAATGGTTGGTGAAGTCTCACAAGAGGAAGGCCCTAGCAATGCCTAAGGCCCATCTCTCCTTGGTAGAGATGATGGTGCAAATGAAGAATCCTCCAAAGACCAAGAAAGCCTGGATAGTCCATACTCTTCAGACTAGACTGAGCAGAGATATAGTCATAGTAATTGTGACACCTTCCCCAGATGTAGATGAAGCAATGGCTAAGGCCGATGAGTACTCCATCACTGAGATATCACTAGGGAAGAGAGGGAAACAGGTTGAACTAGACATGTTGAAAGAAGCAACCAAGGCGGTGGAGGCCCGCTATGAAAAGGAGGCCCAGAAATTCAGGGCAGAAAAAGAAAAGAATACAAATCTCATAGGGTTGCTGACAGAGCTCACGTAGCCTCTTATTAATATTACCTCAGGTGCCTCCATGTCCAACGCACCACTCCCTAAGAGCAACATAGATTCATTAAGGGAAATGAAAAGAAAAGCCTAGGAAGTTGATGAGTGGGTTACAGAATAGGTGGGAAACGTCTGGCATTTCTTAATATCCACACTACCAGACTTGTATGCAGCCAACAATACTCTAGATCAAGCCAAAACTACTATCTCCATCTAGGAGGGAGACATCAAAAATTATGAGGCATGGAAAGCTGAGATGGAAGAGCTCATCAGCATCGGAGAAGAAATTGTCTCTGAGGCTAGAATTTTAGGAGAGGAGTCTTTTGACTTTGTCCAGACCCAGCACTCTAGACTTGAGCTCACATTGGAGGTAATCAAGAAACTGGTAGGGGCTATGCATGACAAATTCTAGGAAGTTTAATATTCTTTCAATTTATACAAGTCATTCATCTCCAAGGTCTCTAGAGCTGATCCCTTCAACACTGAAACATGCACTCTAAAGGAATATGTCCTAGGAAAGTTTGACGAGCTAATGGAGTCTCGGTATGGATCCCCAAAGGGAATAGATGGAGAAAAAATGTCAAGGCTCACTGGCATGGTGCTTCAAAGTCAAGATGCGACCAAGATGGCTGTGGAGTTCAAGGAAAATATTCCAGATTTGGATAAGCAATTAGAGGTGGCCAAATACCGACAGGCTAGCCTTAAGGACATAGACGAAGATGGAAATGCCTAGCTCCTATAGACATTCAATGATACTAAAGAACAATAGAATCCTCTAGGCTCTAGAGATGATCATCAGGAGACGTAATTTTTGTATTCATTCATTCTTTGGGGTGCAAGCTCCCAGATCTTGGAGTCTCAGATCCAATATTATTTTTGGAATTCTTTAAAGTGACCCATGTCCTGGTTCCCAAGGTTGATCGGTCACTTTCAAGGTAGTAAATAAAAGGTGTCAGAAGGTAGGTAACCACAAAAAGGCATGTCAACTCGAAAAGAGGGTTTTGACAGATGGTCTTCCCAAGGCGCCACTTCAATGTTACACCTAGCACATCAGAGATAGGACACCACTTTCCCATTTATGAGGCATGTAGCCTCGATCCCTGGGGGATCAGATTTCTTCTTTTCTTCTCTTGGCTCTCTTCTCGAGGCCAATTTTTCCACTCCTCTTTTCTTGTCTCATTCTTCTGACATAACAGACCTTTTTCCATCTCAAGGTGTTTTGTAGCATGGTGCAGGTAGTACCGGCCACCAGAAAATAGTATTATATTGTAAGGTGTAAAATAAATTAGGTTAAGTTTTAGGTCAAGTCTTGTGTATAAATAATAATTCTGACCTCATTCCAAGGGTTGGAAAAATTGATGATTTTGCAGTCCACAACTGATAGCATTTTAGTTTTCTCAGTTCTTAGTTGCAAAGCTCAATTCTCCTTAGTTTTAAAATCTTTCAGTAGATAGATGCTCCCTTGGAGCTACAATTGTAACATGCACCAGTGCTTGCTGGAGATACGTTAATGAAGAAGGAAGGGTTCTATCAATGAATTTGTTAGTATTTTGGTCTTGGGGTTGATGATATTTTATGCTTTATGTTCTTATGTCCTTTGCTCTAATACTTCAAGTAGATTAATGACCTCCTTTTCCTTTGCTATTGATCAAATATGAGCTGATGGTTCTGTATTTCTTCAGTATTTAGTGTAGTGTGTTAGAGCATTGTTGATATTTTGAATGTTTAAGTATAACTATAGGTAGATGGAATATTTCTAAATCTGTAGTATCTTTTGAAGTTTATTTGGTAAAGTTAACGAATGCTTGTAGGAAACCCCACTCACTTGAATCCCTGGAAGAGATGAGCCAAGATAACCTACTATCCCCCTAAACAAAATAGTCACATTTTCCAACTAAGCTCCTGCACTATCGAGACCTAACTCTCACATGCTTGAAGGCCCAAGGAATATTATTTCCTTGGACAACCTTTACAAGTGAAGTTGGTTGGTACCATGGTACCCAGTGACAACTTACATATATTGGCAAACCCAGTCACAAAGACCCGTCAACAGAAACTAGTGCTAGAAGGAGGGCATGAACTCATCCCCCTCTGAGAATTCAGATTTTACACCACCCGAGGGATCCCTAAGCCATATTTTTAAGAGTCAAGCCTTTAGTGGGATTGGATTGTTTTCACCAGCAATATTCAAAAGAGTCCTTAGATCAACTCCCAATCCTAGACAGTTTGTCAAACTCGAGCCTCCTGCATGAAAGAAACAGACCCCAAAAGCCAAGTCAGCCACCATTTTTTAGGGATCTAGCACATCCTAGAATACCCAAGTCCCCCTGATATGAGAACTTAGGCTCATGGATCGTAGAAGAGAATCTATAGGCATACAAATATGTCATGAACCAACATCGGATCCAACATCAAGACGTTGTGACCTAGATTTTCCCTCTATCCCTAGGATAGAATGAACTAAACTGGTACCTTAACCTTCCTACTAATTCCATCAATAGTTGGCAGGACATGGTGGATGCCTTCTTGGCTACCTTCCACATACACGTGGACCCAGCATGGTCCCACAACTAGTTCATTTCTATCATGAAAGAAATAAATGAGCCCATTGTAGCATTCAACCATCGGTTCCAACACACCTTGAAGTAGTGCACAGGCCCCTTCATCCCATCCACGGATGAGACTATCTAGACCTATCTCAATGCAATGGACCCCTTTGTTTCCACTCTCCTTTGGAGAACCACCACCCCCAGCGACTGGGATACTTTGGCAAAGGTTTACAACCTAGCCTTGGAGTTGTCCCATGGTCTTAACAAATCCCCAGGTGGGATTGGGCAGAGCATGCCATTCAACATGATACCCAGCAAAACTTCTTACGCTGGGGGATATAACCCCAAATCAGGCAATGGGTGCCCCCGTAATGGCCATGAATCCCCCACCACTTTTGATAGACCAGCAGGCCCAGTATGTGTATCCCTCTCATACCCAGAAAACACCGGGTCTAGAATCCTTTCCCTAGAGCCAGCCGCAACAAATGAAACAACCACTAACACAACCATCTAGAGTGTCTTTCTTCCAGTCATCCGCAACTAGGGGATTATCGCCCTCAACTTCGGCGAATGTTGCCGCTTTCCCAGGAAACCAACAAAAACAACCATTACATTGTGATGTGAATACCCAGTTGACCACTAAGGTTGAATCCCTCTAGTGAATGTTGTCTACACTGATTGTAGACATGGGTCAACTAAAGGCAGGTTCCTTTGTACCCCACAACACCAATTCTCAGAGAGGGAATATTTTCTTTGGCCAATGAAACAACAATGTCAGAGAAAGAAACTACAATAGGCCTCGACCTAACCAACAACAATGGAATAACAGTGCTAGTATCGGAGGTCTTCCTCTAAACCAGAACACCAATTAGGGTAGTGCTAGACCTTCCCATTTCACGTCAATTGCAGACTTCCAGCCCATGACCAACTGGTGTAGATTGCATGACACAGGCTCTCACAATGAGGTAAATTATGTCACACTCGAGAAAGCCATCATAATTTCCCACCTGGATAGACAACAAGCTTCTGATCCTACTCCCCCAGAGCCTCCTATACAAGAGCCCACTCACTGTACATTCACCTATGAGACCATCTTCTTTGGGATAGGCAGAGAAGATGAAGAGGAACCCAAACTACAGTGGTTCTTTGATGAATCTATTCTAGCCTTTAAGGCTAATGCCTTCACCAACCCACTGACTCCCTACAACACTCAGATTCAGGCTGGTAAAGGACCAATTTACATGCCCACACCTCCTAAGGACACTCCTCCCTAGGATAACATGATTGATCAGTTTGTCCCTCCAAAAGGCTCTGGCTCTAACCAAGTTAAGGACCCTGCCGAGAGAAGCCATCAATTCCCAAAAGGAAGGTTTGACATCACGAAGGCATTAGAATAAATCACCACCTCCATGACCTTGATGGAGGCTTTGCTGAACTATTCTAAGCAGAAGAAGTCTCTTCTGAAGCTCTTGGGAAACCCGAAAGCCGTCAGTCACCCACCCAAGACTGTCTCTTTCTAGGATGCTAACGCAACTATCTTTCAGGGAAATACTAAGGATCCTCCCTTTGTACTAGGCTTGAACATACAAGGAAAGAACATACACAACTACCTAGTAGATTCTGGGGCTTCGGGCAACATCATGCCTTTATCCATATGCTAGAAGCTTAGATTTAGACCCACCCTATCTAACGATGCAGTAATCTAGCTAAATAAAACTACTGTAAAAATGGTGGGTGAACTAAAGAACATCTAGATTCAACTCATCCAGGACCCCAGGATAGCCAGCATAATTGGCATTCAAGTGGTGGACATCCCAGAGACTTATAGGATGTTACTAAGTCACAATTGGTCCAAGTCCCTGAACGGGTATTTTTTGACCAACTACTCCCACTTATGGCTCCCTTGGGAAGGAGAATCAAATAAGATCTAGGTTGAAAGTGAGCCCCAGATGAAACAGATCCTTACTAAAGTCAGGAGATTGAATGAAGTCCTCTTCTCTGAGACTTCCTCGGGGGTGTACCAACCCCTTGAGATCTTAACATTCGATTTCACCCCTAGGGAGGCCCCCATAGTCTTGAAGAAAACCCAGGACCTAGAAGAAAAATTGAGGGTTGAGGTTAACTCTCAAGGTGCCATAGCGACCCCGACCACACTCTTGTCCAGCACCTGATGCCACGTGCATTACCAGAAACATTCAGAGCTAGAGTGTGGACCTTGCCTTTCCACTACTACCTAGCATATCAATGCCCTCCAAAAGAAAGAATACATAGTTGATTCCCCGAGACCTAGTGCTCCTACTATTAGTGGCTTTTCGGTGCCACATGTCTGGGGATCCCAATCAAAAATCTCTCCGAAGGCAAACCTCACCTACATACCATCAGCACCGGAGGAAACTCCTCCCAACCCTCTAAAAAAAAATCCAAAAACCACTTTGTCTTCCTAGTCCCAGATAACAAATGATGACTTATGGACCCTTAAGTTTGATGGGTCCCAATCCAAACAAGGTTGTGGAGCCGGACTGGAATTAATCAACCCACAGGGAAAATCCTTCCTCGCATCCTATAGGTTGCATTTCAACTGCATGAACAATGTCATAGAGTATGAGGCTTTAGTCCTTGGACTCCTATTTCCACTAATGAAAGGAATCACTCACCTCTGGGCCCTGGGTGATTTGGAGTTGATTGTTAAGTAGGTCTGGAGTCAATACACCTGTCATGATAAAAGGTTGGCTGCATACCGCAACTGGGTATGGAGCCTTATTAAGGATTTTGATGCTTTTGGCATTGATCTTATTCCCTGGAGATGGAATTATGTCCCAGATGCCCTTGCTATTTCTGCCAGCACACTTGAGCCAATGGCTGGCTCGCGACTCCGGAGATTCTCGGTTGAAATGATCCTCACCCCATCCATTCCAGACAATATCACCCATTTTTAGGTCTTTGAGGATGATCAGCATATCCTAGCCTTCATGGCCAATGTTGGTGTCTTTGAGGACCAGATAGGGGAAGAGAGGGATCATGATGATACCAGATAGGGTGATGAAGATGATAGGATCATGGACTTACCAACAAACACCATCCCAAAGGGGATGGTCACACTTGAATGAATCTTTGACTCAGACCCTCAGGGCTGGGAAAAGATATCATCCTCCTCTGAGGGAGGAAAATTTGAGAAAGTGAGCATCGGCTATCCTGGTGAAGAGAAAATGATACACATTGGCACATCCTACTCCCCTGAGGAGAAGGAGAAGATTCTTGTGGTTCTCCAAGAATACATTGATGTGATTGCGTGGGGTATGAGGATTTGAAGAAATATGATACATCCATCATGACCCATACTATCCCACTCAAACCTAATGCTAAGCCTTTCTGGCAAAAGCAATGACCGATCAACCCACTAATCGAGCCTCTGATTTATCAGGAGGTCCAAAAATAGCTGTCAACCTGGATAATCTTTCCAATCTAGCATACTATGTGGGTTGCCAACCTAGTCCCTATAAGGAAGAAGAGTGGTGAGATCTGCCTTTGCATGGATTTTTGAAATTTGAACAAAGCCTCCAATAAAGATAATCACCCTCTCCCCTTGCTAGATGAGGTATTGCAAATCGTGAATGGATCACAAATGATGTCCTTCTTGGATGGGTACTCCGGGTATAACCAAGACATGGTTAAATATGAGGATAGAGACAAAATAACATTTACCACCAAGTGGGGAACATTCTCCTATCAGAGAATGCCCTTTGGCCTGATCAACATAGGGGCCACATTTCAAAAGACTATGAAAATTGCATTTGAGGGCCTTGTGAACCGGTGTATAATCATCTACATAGATGATTTGACGATCTTTTCTTGGGACAGGCATGATCATTCTACCGACCTTGCCTAGATTTGTGAGAGATGTCACCGGTATGGAATATCCCTCAACCCTAAGAAATGCATATTCAGAGACACTAAAGGGAAGTTGCTTGGGCATATTGTCTCCAAGAAGGGTATATTTATTGACCCTAAGAGAGTTGAAGTGCTGCTAAACCTACAAATGCCTGACAGTAAGAATTAAATGAGGTCTTTTTTTGGAAAGATCAACTTTGTCTGGCGATTCATCACTAGATTCGTCAAGATCATAAAACCACTCAAAAAAATGATGAAGAAAGATACCAAGATTGAGTGGAGCCCTTAAGAAAAGTGGGTGTTCACCCAGATTAAACAAACAATAACGAAGGCACCAGTTTTGGCTAGTCCAGACTATTCCCTTCCTTTTTACATTTATTCCTTTGCTTCGCCACATTTTTCCATAGTTTTGACCCAGAAGGTTGAGGGGGAAGAATGACCAATAGCTTTCATGAGCTCCCCATTTAAGAATGTCAAAGTCTGGTATTCACCTTTGTAAAAGTAGGTCTTTTCCCTCGTTCATGCCATGAAGAAATTCTAGCATTACATCCTTTGGAGTAAAGTGCATGCCATCATCCTAGATCAAGTGGTAAAATCTCTACTGATGCAGAGTGAGTTGGGTGAAAGATAGGGGAAATAGATGGCCATCCTCCAGGAATATGATATAGAAATGTGACCCATGAAGATAGTCTGAGGTCAAGGACTATGTAGAACAATGGCAAAGGAGACTCCCCACATTGAATGTCATACATATACAATGGAGTCCATCACTCAAGATCCATGGTACATAGACCTAGTGTACCTGTTGTTAAATAATAGATGCTCGGAAGGATGCCCTCAAAAAAAAATCGTGCCCTGTGGTTGAAAAGTGCACACTTCATGATAAAAAATGCCATGCTTTTTCACAGGAACTATGAGGGAGTGTACATCCGGTGCATTGACAAGGTTCAAGCTGCAAAGATAATCAAAGAATTTCACAGATAGTTTGGAACCGGGCATAGCTCAGCTAATGCCACTGCCCATCAGATTCTCTGGGCTAGATATTATTGGCCTTGTATCTTTAAATATGTCTACACTCATGTCAGGAAGTGCCACACTTTCCAAACCGCAGTACATCATGAGCGGAACCTAGCTATGCCTTTTGTAGCCGGTCTTCAAAGCTAGACCCTTCACCCAATGGGCTTTTGAATTTATCAGTGAAATAAACCCCAACTCATCTGCCAACCATCCGTACATTCTAAATACTACCAATTATTGCACCTGGTGGTCCGAAGTAATACCCTATAAAAATAATATGGCAGACATAGTCATGAAATTCCTGGAAGAAAACATTGTCACTAGATTCAGAATGCCCTTTGCTATAGTATGTGACAATGGTCCAGCATTTTCTTTGGCACAATTACTTGAATGGACCTATGACAAGAAGATCACTCTAAATTTTTCCAGCAACTATTACCCCTAGGGTAACGGTGTTGCTGAGTCAACCAACAAAAATTTGCTTGAAGTGATCAAACATTTATTACAACAGAACCCCCAGGACTGGCACCAAAAGCTGAGATTCTCCCTTTGGGTGGATCATATTTGAATTAAGGCCACCCTGGGAACAGCCCCATTCCATCTATTTTACGACCAAAACCCAGTCTTCCCCATTAATTTGCAAATCCTAGTTTTACAGTTTATGCAGAAATTCAGCAACCGGGACAATATCGTGGAAGTTCGACTCCTAAATCTAGTGTGAATGGAAGAACAAAGGGACATAGCCCTTGGACATTTTGCATGTCACCAAGAAGTAGTAAAATGATAGCTTGACCGAAGAGCCCAGTATAAGGCCTTTCAAATTTCAGATTTGGTCCTCATTTGGGATAAGGCCCCAAGAAAAGAAAGGAAAGCACACCAAATTCCAACGGCTCTAGCTTGGACCATATTTGATCTCAGAGATCTGTGGGGAAAATACTTATTGCCTTAGTTCCATGACCGGAGAAGCCATTCTATTTCTCATCAATGGACATTTTCTCAAGCATTATTTCGAATAAGGTGAGTTTTTCCAGAATTATACTATATGTAAATTTCTTGTTTGTAAATATTCCTTCTTGGTGCTCCATTTCGGGTGCCTTGCCTTGTAAATAGCTTTATTGGTTATCCTTCGGGGCCATCTGTTTTCTTCTTGTTTTGTTTTTGGCTTCCTTCTTTCTTTTTTCGGTCCCCAGTATTATGCTCCCCTTTATGTAGACCGGTATGCTTCGCATAACATCTAGTCCCTGGGGTGGCGCATTTATGGTGAACTCAGAATCTATTGTTAGCATGGTGGAATTGGTCTAGTCTCTAGAGTTATTTTGTAAGTTTTGTAACAAGTTATGAGAAATCTTCATCGAATTCATCCCTGGAAGTCTGTAAATTAGTTAAATCAAAATCAAAAGGAACAAGTAATCAGACACAACAAGAGTAGATCAGTAGCACTAGTTTGTTGGCCCAAGTCTGAAAAACATTTAAATTCTTCCCGAGTCTGGAGTTTTTCCTCCCTATCTAGCGAATTGAAGTAGATAGAAGGGTGAATGAAGTACCACCGTTAAATTTAGCTAAGCTTAAGCTTAATGGTGAAATAAGTACCGCCTTCCCATCCAGAAAAGAATAAGATGAAGAGAAAAGACGGAGTGGAGAAATTTTGGTATCCGGGGGAAACGAGAAAATTTGATGACTTTGGTTTGACATCTTTAGTGCCTCTTCTTTGCTTCTCCCAGAGTTCATCGACTTGATTTTCTTTCAAAGCACACACTCCATAATTAATGAAAGACCAAGGATTGAATCATGTATGGGCCTGAGTTTCTCAAATGCTTTGCACCTTGCAAGCAGGATGCTCCAACTAACGATTGATTCTAGTTTTGCTAACCAGAGATTCTAAAGTTCTCAAATGCGCTAAGGCATTCGTCCCAGATATTCACCATTTTTTATGCCATGCATACCTGTCCCTACATTTTGTTGGCAAAATGTTGGGTCCCCTTTTTTCACTTTGGATCTTGCCTTGTCTTCTGTTTTCTTTGTTTCCTTCTCTGGGCTTTCCCTCCCGTGAAGTTTGTTTTCTTTTTTCTTTTATCTTTCATGCCTCCAAGACCTAGTCCCAGAGTTTGTTGTTCTTTCTATAACTGGATTCTGGACTCTGAGATCCTCTGCCATGATGTCTTCTTCTCGCAAGAAGGTATGGTTTCATTGAATCCCCGGGCCCAGAGTCCAAAGGTTTGCCTGTTCTAGAGTTTGCGAAGGAGAGGGTAACTTTCTTTTACCTTGGGTATAAATAGAAATTACATGCCACTTTTATAGTCACCATGATTAAAACACTTGTGCATTTGAAGTGAATCAAGGTGAATTAAGGCGATTTTAAATAGCTTTTGCTCCTGTGTTTAGTGGTTGATTACCAGTGGGTTTGTGGTGATTATTTGCACTAATCCTTAAGGTTAGCTTTTTGCAGAGTGCTCCTGGTGCTCTTCTCTCCTTGCCTTCCTCTGTGCTTCCAAGTAGGTTCTCTAGTTTCTTCTTTTTCACTCTTTCTAGTTTCGGTTTTCATTTCATTTTCTCTAGTTCTGTGGTTTCTGTTTTCCATTTTTCACTTTTGGTTTTGCCTCTCATTGGTGGGTGGGCTCTGCTAGAGGGTTGTCTACCCTCTGTGCAGTTGTAAGCTAGCATTGGTAATGTACATTGTCTAGGGTAGGCCTTGGGCCTATGTAAATGTGTATAGTCAGGTAGATAGTTTGTAAAATGCTTATAAATACTCTATATTTTGATGTGTATATGTTTTGGCCTTCAGCCCTCTATGTTTTTATGTAGATATCTAGTGTATATCCTTCCATTTTAGGTCGATCTCACCATGCTTGTGTCTATTTTTCCCCAAATCTAAGAACTCACCCACGTAGAAGAATACCACCTGGTTTAAACTTGACTATTGGCTAGTTTCAACCATGGCGGTTTCTCTCTCCACCATCGAATCAGTCTTCATGGCACATTTATTTCCCATGCACACATTTAAGTTCTGCCAAGTGGCTCTTGTCTCATGCATGTTCTGATAGTTGGTGTCATCATCACCATAACTCCCATTTATTGCATGACCTTGTGACACCCACGTAAGCCTGACAACTCATCTTTCAGTCACATCTCCCAATGGTTAGTTTTCTAGACTCTAGGCTCTACCTCCTCGCCTAGCCTATATCTTACTTCCGTCAAAAATGTTGAAATCCCTGGGTCTAGATAGTGGTTGAATTCCCAAGTTGACATCCTATGCATATCCTTCTAGATTTTGACATAAACTAACTTTTCAGGTGAGGTGCACAATGCGGTGGTAAGTTCTCTAGAATTCAGAGTAGCATTTTTATCTTATGAAAATTCTAACAGTCGCCTTACCTTGCAGGTTTTCAAACATCACACTTTCACTATGTCAGAGGCATTTGCATCCTCTCCACCCGAGAGTCCAGATCTCCCTACCATGGCAGTCACCAGGGTAGCCATTAGTTCTAAGAATGAGAGGGTCCTGGAAAAGCTTCCCCTCAGCATTAAATATTTGAAGGAAAATACCATTACAGGATCAAAAAATCAAATCCAAGGTTCAGTTGATCACAAACACTAGCTTCAGAATGTGGGCAGAAATGCAGGCCCTGGTTAAAATGATGTCCATCCAACAAGCAGTCAGGGACCATCTGGCCATCAATGTTGGAGAATCTGAGATTCTAAAGGTCGCTTTCTTCCCGTGTTCCGTGCAAGCCCCAGAAATTATTCTCACCCTTGCAGCACACTATAACTCCTCTGTCTGCGCTGTCATGCTCGCCACCCCAGTCCCGACTAGATATCCCATGCCCATGGTGTCCCTGGATGCCGCAATGTTTCAGGTAGGTTTGGGGATCCCTCAATTTGATGAAGCAGCCATCATCACCTGATCTGATGCCTTGGGACAATTTTAGTAGCTGAAATTCATGGCCTGACAATATCTAAACAATAATTGGCTGAAGACCCCAAAGAAAGATTCCAAAAGAATGAAGCTGGAAATCCCCCAATCTGAATTTAAGGAAAGTATCTAGATGGGGATCATAGCATTATGCAGGATCTTTGGGCAACCCCATGCCCGAGAATTCTCAGGATGGATGTATTACTTTCTATTAGGCATCTCCACCAGTGAACAATATTTTGATTGGGCCGCCATCATTTCAAACCACGTGGACTCCCAGTTCATTCAAGTGGCCCAAACCTCTAAATTCTATATGACATCATATGTTCTCTGGGCCCTAGCACAACAACGCCCCATCACAAATGAGCTACTCACATTAGATGTACCTAGGGTTGGCCTGGCCCAAAAGGCTCCGTGGGATTATTTCCCACAAATCCAATGGGAGGCTAGCTTCCTCAGCTTTTACCGAGTGAATGATGCCTTCATCTAGTTTAATCTTCTCACACCTACCCAGGATGTTGAGTACCACCTCTCTAAGGAGGCAATGGATTTGGTCAGAAGTTATGGCCACTACTATATCCAGTTCCAACAGCATACTTACATTTGGGTAACCGGCTTATCTGGAAAACCCTATTTGTTGCCCAAGCATTGTTGGAACAAAATAATTCTTTTGGAATATTGCCGACAGATTCTGGAAATGCACGCCCTCTACACTATAAAGAAGGTGGTTAATTTTCCATTACCAATCACCTGTGAGAATTACTTGTGTAGTCTGGTCACAGCCAAGGAGGCAGACAACAAGCTTAAAAGATTGGGCTTAACAGAATTTTATCTGGCATGGAAGAACTTTGATCCGCTAGGTAAAATAGCAATGACACTTCCTCAGGCATTAGAGCCCCATATATTCCAAATCTAGGAGTTCTGGGAAGATTTCCAAGATGATTTTGAATTCTGAAGCCAGCATTTCATCCAGATGACAATGGGGATGGTAGAGAGGCTGAAACTTTGGAAATGCCCGGGTGACTTTTCAAACACTGGGTTCACAATAGACCCTCAGCACAAAGAGAAGGGAATAGATAAGATGGCTCTCCCTCCAGTAGATTGGAATGCCTAGGAGGGGCCAACTATTGAAGATATCACTCACGACGTGGTCAAGCGTAGCTGCACTTATTTCAAAAGGGTGTGCTTAGGGAGTACACGCAGAGTTCACCCAACAGTGTGGGGCCTGACTTCTCAGGCTGGAACCTCCTCACAGAGAGAGGATAAAGGAAAAATAATAATGGGGACCCCGTTGCAAACCCCATCTACGGTCCTCAGAGAAGAGAAAATACAATAGATGCTAGCGGTCTCTCAGCAGATGAAAGACAAGCTAATCATGTGGTTGGCCACCCCGGTACTCATGACCAGGCCCATTCATCCTCCCTCTTCCTCTTCGCTGGTAGAATTAATTGTCTGAGCAACAAGAGCCAGAGAAAAAGAGGAGCAGGCAGCTCTAATGGATGCAGGGCCCCCTTTGGTAACCAAGAGAAAGAAAAAGAAAACTAACTCTCAACAAGGGTGGAGCCAAAACTTGGGATGCCAAGCATCCAAGAAGTACAAATTGTTTCTTATGACTCCCTGGAGCTAGACAAAGGGCCTAAGGATATCCCAAAGAACCCCCCTTCCCATGATGAATTTGATGATTTATTTGGAACTGATGAATTTGGAAACTTGTAGGGGGATATCATAAAGTCAGCAGAAGAAATCGCCACACTAGATGAACTCCCTACACAAGAGCAGGAAGCGCGAGAAGAAGAAGAAAAGGGATAGGAACATGTGGATACCTCTGAAGTCCCAGAGATACATGTTATAGGGATTGAGGGCGGACAAATACAAGATGATAAAATGACATCAGGTGGGGAAACCAGACCCATGGGAGCAATCGTGATCCCAACTATCATGCTCTAAATGCCACTTCCAAAGGTAACATTTGGGGAGGCGATCATAGCGGCCCAAATTTTGAATCTTGGCCTGATGCCTCCCCCACCTCTAGAGAATACACCAGTTGAAGAGAGCATCCCAGCGACAGAGGCTGATGAAGAACAACAACAGGATAAGGAGAGGAACCCCAAGGAAGTAAATGATGATTCTAACATCACCAAGGATATAGACATCAGGGAAAAAGATACAAGTACCACCAGAGTAAGTATCACCGGTGAACCTAAAGATACGAGGAAGGAGTCAAGAACCGCTCACACTATCAAAGGGGCGCAACAAGATCCCAGGGAGAAATAACAGGAACAAATCCTGGCTACAAAGCCACCCTTACCACCACAATGGTTGGTGGATTCTTGCAAGAGGAAGACCCTGGTGACGCCTAAGGCCCATCTCTCCTTGGCGGAGATGATGGCACAAATGTAGATTCCCCCAAAGACCAAGAAAGCCCGAACAGTCCATACTCTTCAGACTAGGTCAGGCAGAGATACAGTCGCGGTAATTGCGACACCTTCCCTAGATGTAGACGAAGCAATAGCTAAGGTCGATGAGTACTCCATCACTGAGATATCACTAGGGAAGAGAGGGAAATAGGGTGAACTAGACCTGTTGAAAGAAGCGACCAAGGCAGTGGAGGCCCGCTATGAAAAAGAGGCCTATAAATTCAGGGCAAAAAAAGAAAAGAAGGCAAATCTCATGGGGTTGCTGACAGAGCTTGTACAGCCTCTTACTGCTATTTCCCTGGGTGCCTCCACATCTGACACACCACTCCCTCAGAGTGACATAGATTCATTAAGGGCAATGAAAATAAAAGCCCAGGAAGTTGATGAGTGGGTTATAGAATAGGTGGGAAACATCCAGCATTTCTTAATATCCACACTCCCAGACTTGTATGTGGCTAGCAATACTCTACATTGGGCTAAAACTACTATCTTTGTCTAGGAGAGAGACATCAAAAATTATGAGGCATGGAAAGTCGAGATGGAAGAGATCATTGATATCAGAGAAGAAATTGTCTCCGAGGCCAGAATTTTAGGAGAGGAGTCTTTTGACTTTGTCCAGACCCAGCACTCCAGACTTGACCTCACATTGGAGGTAATCAAGAAATTGGTAGGGGCTATGCACGACAAAGTCTAGGAAGTTCAATATTCTTTCAATTTATACAAGTCATTCATCTCCAAGGTCTTCAGAGCTAATCCCTTTAGCACTGAAACATGCACTCTAGAGGAATATGTCCTGGGAAAGTTCAATGAGCTAATGGAGTCTTGGTATGGATCCGCGGAGGGAATGGATGGAGCAAAAATGTCAAGGCTCACTCGCATGGTGATTCAAAGTCAAGACGTGACCAAGATAGCCACGGAGTTCAAGGAAAATGTTCTAGAGTTGGAAGAGCAATTGGAGGTGGTCAAATACTGACAGTCCAGCCTTAAGGACATAGACAAAGATGGAATGGTTCGGCTCTTGTAGGCATTCAATGATACTAAAGAACAATAAAATCCTCTGGGCTTTGGAGATGATCATCAAGAGATGTAATTTTTGTATTCATTCATTCTTTGGGGCACAAGCTCCTAGATCCCAGAGTCCTAGATCTAATATTAATTTTGGAATTATTTAAAGTGACCCGTGTCCTGATTCCCAAGGCTGACCAGTCACTTTCAAGGTAGTCAATAAAAGGTGCCAGAAGGCAGGTAACCACAACAAGTCACATCATCTCTATAAGAGGGTTCTGACATATGGCCTTCCCAAGTCATCACTTCAATATTACACCTGGCACATCAGAGAAAGGACACCGCTTTCCCATTTATGAGGCATGTAGCCTCAATCCCTGGGAGATCATATTTCTTCTTTTCTTCTCCCAACTCTCTTCTCAAGGCCGATTCTTCCACTCCTCTCTTCTTGTTTCATTCTTCTGACATGAGAGACCTTTTTCCATCTTTAGTTCTTTTGTAGTGTGGTGCAGGTAGTACCGGCCACCAAAAAATAGTATTATATTGTAAGGTGTAAAATAAATTAGGTTAAGTTTTAGTTCAATTCTTATGTATAAATAATAAGTATGACCTCATTCCAAGGGTCGGCAAAATTGATGATTTTGTAGTCCACAGCTAATAGAATTTTAGTTTTCTCAGTTCTTAGTTGCAGAGCTCAATGCTCCTTAGTTTTAAAAGCTTTCAGTAGATAGATGCTCCTTTGGAGCTACCATTGTAACATGCACGAATGCTTGCTGGAGATACGTTAATGAAGAATGAAGGGTTCTATCAATGAAGTTGTTAGCATTTTGATCTCAGGGTTGACGATATTTGATGCTTTATGTTCTTATGTCCTTTTCTCTAATACTTCAAGTAGATTAAGAACCTCCTTTTACTTTTCTATTGATCAAATATGAGCTGATGGTTCTATATTTTTTCAATATTTTGTGTAGTGTATTAGAGCATTGTTGATGTTTTGAATGTTTAAGTGTAACTATAGGTAGATGGAATATTTCTAACTCTGTAGTATCTTTTGATTTTTATTTGGTAAAGTTAACGAATGCTTGCAGGAAACCCCACTCACTTGAATCCCCAGAAGACACAAGCCAAGATAACCAGATATCCCCCCAAACAAAACAGTCACATTTCCCAACTAAGCTCCCACACTGTTGAGACCCGAATCTCATGTGCTTGAAGGCCTGAGGAATCTCATTTCGCCCAAAAACCTTTACAGGCAAAGTTGGCCAGTACCTCGGTACCCGGTGACAACTTACATCTGTTGGCAGACCCAGTCACAAAGACCCGTCAACAACACCAAGTTGGCATACCTTTCCTCTCATCCAATAGCTCTATCATCTTGATTCTTGCTTCTTTATACTGTTCATAGAACATCTGTATCTCAAGCTTTTTATTCTCAATATTTTTATCAAGTTTTTACTTCTCCATTTTATGATATTTGCTCTTAAGTCTTTAATCTTTTCCAAGAAGAATATTATCTCTGATACCAATTGTTGGAATTAATGTGAAGTATTACTAAGAGGGGAGGGGTGAATCAGTACCTCTATAACTTTTAACACTTTTCACCATTCATCATTAGTAATCATTCATTATTGTATTACCGACCATTACTGTTGTTCTTTCTTATGCATGTGGTATTAATTCATAATATTTAATAGTTTGTAACATTCATAGAAACATTTATAAAACTAATAAACACATAATGTACAAGATATGATATCGCAGAAAACTCTTGTTAGGAAGTAAAAACTGTAGTGGGGATGACATTCACAAAACTTCACTATCTGCATAATGGAAGGGAGCCGATAAAGCCTTACAATTGATCACTTCTGATGATCTACCCTATTAGGAGTATTAAGGTGGAGACCAGTTAAGATTTACTCTGTTAAGAGCTTTAGCAACACTGATTTAAGCATGCACTCGGTTAAGAGATTTACAATACAACTGTTAAGTCCACCTTTCTTGAAAGGATTTTTTAAGTGTACTACACTTGTTAGAATGAGTACATATGATTGAACTAACTATATGCAATCTACAATTTCTGATTATAGATCCATTAAATCTCTCATAATAATAATATCACCTTATGTGTCTGATTAATACCTTTCTCTGTTCATCGGTAGCCAGTGTTCTAGTTCTTGAAACTGGTTTGATTCTTTTATGTCCTTGTGCATGAAATCTTTGTCTGGTATTTAGATGCTCTCCATGGATAAAATCTTCATTGAACAACAATTATTTACAATATATTGAGCATCTATTTATACAAGTATTTGACCTATCTTAGAATCACGCATTACAATGTTAACTCTTAGATCCAAGGTTTACAACTTGACTTTGGTCTTTAGTTTGCATGTTTTTAAAATAGTAAAACTAATTAAAACAATAGTAAATACATTGCTTCCTCTGCACATAATGGATTTAAAATCAAATCAAGAAGCTATAAATAAAACTTCAGTGATTTATCTAACGTGGAAAGTCGGATCCACTTTTTGTGGGATGTAACTGACTGTCGGTTCTTGGTCATCGGGTTGAACTGAAAGTCTGTTGGCATTCCTTTTTTGAACTAATCATCAGGTTCCCTTTGTCTGTCAGGTTCCTCTCTTTTCTATTTTGGTGGGTTGCACTCTTGTTACTCGTCAGGTTCCATTAACCTTTTTGTCGTCGGGCAACCTTGGCGTTGGGTAGTGTTGTGCCTTGTCTGTCGGTGTAGTGAAAATTGATGGTGCAGATCATATTTTTTCCTTATGTATACTAATGGAAAAATATAATGCCTTTAGAAAGTTGGCCTCGTCATTGCAGATTAGACCACCACATCTAGTAGGGCCTGGATTCCCCTTTGTCGCTTTGTCAAAATTGGCTTTAATCCAACCAATAGGAGGGGAAAGCCAAATGGCATTCTCCCGCATGGAGGGAGATTTGATAATTGATCCGGTAGAAACTCCAGCATTGAAATCAATCATAACTCCATTGAACACATTATAGTTCTCTTTGATGCTTCTTTTAATCTTTTCACCAATCACAACCAAATGCAAGGAATTATCATGAAAGACTCTGTCATTATGTTCACACCATAGTTTCCAAATGACATGAGGGGCGATAATTTTCCAAAGAAACCTATCAAGAGGAGAAGCTGCATTTCTCCACTGCTTGAAATTACTTTTCAAATTGTTCAAAAATACCCAGTGAATATTTTAGCATTGCTAGGTAAGGCACCAAACACCTCTAGAATAAAGACAGTTAATGGCCAAATGGAAAACCGATTCCTCCACATTTTTGCAGAGAAAACATCTGTTCAAAAGAATCATGCCTCTCTTTTGGATATTTTCAATGGTAAGAATCTTGTTCTGCAAAACCATCCAAAAAAAATGTTAATTTTAGAAGTGAGTCGTTTATCCTATACCTAAATCCAGAAGGGAAGAGGACTCGGGGGCTTTAACAAGATCTCAGAGGCCAAAATGAAAGAATAGAGACCCGAAAGAAGCTTTCCCCATATCAAATTATCCTCCTTAGTAGAATCTGTATGCACCCTAAAATGGTCGCCTGGACTATGGGCCCCCATTTATCATTTTATCAATTTATCAAATTCCTAAATCAATGCTTTGGAACATTTTCAATTCAAATTAGTTTCCTTGATCAAATTGTAATTAATTCAATTATTTCAATATTTCCTAAGGTAAAAGACACACCATCTAGTCAGGCACAACATAGTTCACAACACTCTGCAGAGTGTTCTACACCTACAAATCAGTCTGCAGTTGTAGAGCCAGGTATACAAGTTGGAGATGTACACATCACAACTGAGGGATTAGACAAATTTGATGTGTAGTTGCGTGGGTTGAGTCAGTGGAAACTAGCACTGATGTTGGATCATTTATGGATTTTTTATTGCATCCTAGTGGTTTAGGTTCTACAACACTCCTCTCCCAGCTACACACACCCCTACACTCTTCATTACTAGAGACATTCAGGACTGGAGTTGGTGTGGGTGATGCAATTTCTATTGATGATACAATGGTGCAGCATGCTGATGATCCTCTTGGTCCTGAGACCCAAGTATGTAAAGTTATCTTTTCTCCTTTCCAAGAGTTTTAGTGAAAAATTAATTGTAGATGTGTATTGATGTTTGTTCAATGTATAATATTTTGTAGGCACAGTCAGCAGAGAACATTACCTCTAGTGTGGGCTCAGAGCATCTTCATATGAGAGATTCAATATATATGACACCTACTAGTGGTTAGGTAAGTTTTAAATATATGTAAGTTTAAACATGCATGTGTACACTTTTAACATGTATTTATATATTTTAAGTATTTTACATTATATATACTATGTGTAAGGAAACTCAGGTGCGGAAACAGCTTCCTACGCTAATCTCTATAGGAAAGTATTGTGCAAATTCTTTTAAATCCTTACAATTACAGATTCGTTAACTACTTTAACAAAGATATTGCAAC